>CM053027.1:65649291-65853964 GCA_028564925.1 Lithobates sylvaticus | reverse complement strand
AGTTTTGCATGACCACTCAATTGTTATTTGAGGTGTGACAGCACTGAAAGCTGAAAATTGGCCTGGGCAGGAAGGGGGTAAAAGTGTCCTGTATTGAAGTGGTTAACTATTTATTTTAACTTTGTTTGTACTATATTTACTTGTATATATTAAAAACTATGCTAAATAAAAGTAAGCACAATTCAAATAATATATTCAGCTCAGATCATTTAATCATTAAAATAGCTATCTCATAAATAAAGTTGACTGAAACAAATCCTGAGATAGATCAATCAATAGAAATAATAAATCACAACAGCTTCTATATCATCAAATTACTAATTTCCATTGAACCTCCTCTGGGAAATAAGTCAAGAATTAGAAAAAAATAATAATAAAAAAAAAATCTAACGCTTGTACCTTTATGTAATAAACATTTACATACATCTACCTTTATCATTGAGAAGAAACCCAAGATGCATAATCATGATGGACTTTATAAAAGCATGATTTGTAGAGGCTGCTGACATATTCATGTTTTAATGCGATTGCTCTAAACCAATGTTTAAACAGACAACAATTCCTGCCAGCTTACAATACACTTGGCTGGCCAGGTGCCCCATCCGCTATGTTTCAAGATGCATAATTCAAAAAAGGGTCTTAGATAATAGGCTTTCCCAGAAGCTGAGCTCTTAAGTGTTTTGGAAATTCTTGCACATTTACATTTGCATTTTCAAAACATATTTCATATATTGCTCTTCCACAATTCAAGAGGTAATATAGTCTGAATGGGCGATAGATTGAAGCAAAACTTGAACATCATCAGTACTTGAAAGAATTGTATCTAAATGGAGCATAAAATTTCAGGCATGCTCAGTGATTATGCTTATTGCAAAAATATTATTGCAGCTTTTATAGTTAATCTTATTTAGAGAGAGAATTACATTTTATATGATTTACCTATTTCTGCAGGTACCTAATTTAGAAGCCTGGTGACACCGATGGTTGCAGGGATGGTGTCCTGGGTTTGGTTCACATCAAGATATGATATGCATTATGTTTTTAGTTTATCCTTTTTTTTATTTGGGTTTACTTCTCTTTTCCCCCCAGAACTCTACTAACTAGTCTATGTAAACCCTGACAATAAACTTTTTCTATTTGCTCTCATTTGACATGTTAAATATATCATTCAAATAAATTTGTTACATCTGTTTAATAAGTGCAAAAAATATTCGTCCATCCTGACAGAAATCAAGTACAGTCCTGGACACTCTGCAGTGTTATCTCAAGCAATGTTATTAGCGCTGTGGTTTTCAGGTAACACCTCCTTCTAGAGTACATAATGGATATGAGGAAAAGGGGAGGTGTTCTGCAGTCCTAAGATGCTTCTTGTCCTAGAATGACAAAGTTGATTCTCCTTAGATTCAGTCTAGTGAGTCAGTGTTGTCAACCAAAGACAGGAAGTGTGTTATTGGCAGTATCACCAGATGAAAAATAGAAGGAAAAATTAATGTGAAAGAAAAAAGGACTAGTAATCTGCAATGTTTTATTTATTTATTTATTTGTACCTTCATGTTATGTTAATTAACATTAGGATAGGATGTATGTAAAGCCAAAATAGTCTTGCAGGTTTTTTGATACAGTAGGGAATACAAAAATCCCTACCTAAAGAATACAGGACTTTGAAGGTACCACATGAAGTGTAATAAAAAATCATAGTTTTTATTCTACAGATGTTAAAAAGCCATTTTAAACATTAAAAAGACAAAAATATTTGTCATGGTTATGCAGTATTTTTTTTTTTGTCAGCTTACCTCTCTATGTGTTCTGCTTAAGAGGCCAGCCACTCTCACCTGGCTGCTTAAGTAGTCTCTCCTCAAAGCATGGCTCCATCCCAGTCACTATCAGAAAACTCTATATTAACCTGTGCACTGCAAGCCAGCTCTGCTGATCAATATTGTGTGTTTAGCGTTCGCGCGCAACTTGCTTTATCTTCTATGCCTGATTCCAGTTACCGATCTTGGCTTGTTCTTGACTATCCTTACCTGATTGTTACCCCGATCTTTGTCTATCTCCTGACTATCCTTGGTTGTCACTGTCTGCTGCTTCCACTCTTCCTCCCTGTTGTCTACGGTGAGCGGGAGATGGGAGGCCCTAGGGGTCACGACCTGGAGCCAGACTGCAGCTAAATCAATCCCAACCACTAGGGGCTTCTGGTTAACACCTGCTGGCTCGTAGACTCTGCGCCCTCGAAAATCTCATGCTCTAGCTCCCAGTGTGATCCGTGTAGGTACTACAGAGTACCTGCTCTCCTGTTTATCCTAGAGCTCCATCCGCAGCAGTCAACCATATGGTCAACTACCTTGCAGGGCACTTCAGACCCCAACAGGGTTCATCTTTCACCTGGGCTAAGGCAACCTGACAGTATTGCATGTCAACATTACAAGTGCATAGAATTGGCAAAACCTCAAAACGTCCTCCAGTATAGCAACCATGCTGGAAGACATTTTACCTTTTCCATCCCTGAATATGGATCTGGGCCAGCTATATACTCTTATGGGACCCTGAAAGCAGCATGATGACAGTGAAATATACCTAACAACAGGATACAGAACCAGCCATGACAAAAGCCTGGTCCCTCTTTAAGAACCATTAGTAGACAAATATCAGGTGAACTTATCTATTCCTTCCAGAAGATTGCAATTGTTGGCTGTATCTATTGCTATGTTCACTACTGTTTCATATGTAAAGCACAGAACTTGACTGTAGTTATATTCTTGATGAAGTGGGAATGGAACCGTCAAATGTGTCAAAGTTACAGCAAGCAATCCACCACCCAAGTTTGCCAGGGATGAGTGAATTACTAGATGATATATGATGCAATTCTATACACTTGTAATGTATAATAATAATAATAATAATAATAATAATAACAATAATAATAATAAACTAAGCTGCTATGGCAGGAAAGTGGACACACCTGGGCCAAAGAAGGAAAAGGTTATTAACTTAGTTGGTAATACAGAGTAAATATCCTATTCATCTTCATATAAATGTAACACAACAAAATGTGCAAGCGTATGGGTGAATATTTATGAAAAGTTCTTTACATTAACATACATATATTTTTAAAAGGTCAGAGTTATTTTTCAAATGATGATTTTGAAACCCCTCTCCATATAAGATAATATACTAATGCAAATAGTTCACAATTGGGCAGTAAAAATAAAAAAAATAAAAGCAGGGGTGTATTTTTAATTAGAACTAAAATGATAGACAATTTTCTATGTGCTCTGTTTTAAGACAGTAATTATAAAGATTGCTTTAGACATTAAAATTGTGTGTACTGTATATTAATCTGCCAATTATGTCATAACAAATTGTATTCCATATTCCACTTGCAGTCAGTAATTCTGTTTTTGTTCCCTTAAATGTGCATATCATTTCATCATGCTGTACAGCATGTTTACCCTAATCAAAAATGGTAATGTAAAACCCAAGATCAATTAATCCATGGTGTGGGCAAATACAATCTTAAGCAATTGAATTAAGTAAACTTTTCTCCGGAGAGCTTCAAATAGAAGAGAAACTTACTAAAATCAACTAGAACTAATTATTTTCTGATTAATCCTCCAGAGTGACATATAATCAGTATGACACAGATGACAAAATGAATTATGTCAAATAATTTTAAAAAAGCATCAAGATATGATTTAAAGGTATACTATTCTGTTTTATGTTTAAGTTTTGTTATGTCTTGTGTTATAAATAGTTTAATCCACTTTAAGTAGTTACAGGTAGTTCAAAAGTTTATATAAAGGGTGTTCCCCTTTTAGAAAAAAAAAAAAGGAAATAAGTACATTCTATGTGTACTCTTTCACAGCCGACTGACATTGGTGTTAATTGACTGGTTCCATTCACTAAGCTTTGCACTGCTAATAATTGAAGATTCCTATAAATTAGATCATATGCAAACCTCAAACCTACCATTTTGACATCAATCAAAAAGGGAGACCTCAGTGGCAAGCCATAAAATAACGTTGTTTTAAATCCTAGCTAATAACTTTTAGTTTGCTAAAGAACAAAGCAACAGCTGAGTCAAATAAAAGCTGCAGATTTTAACCCCTTGGTGCCGGCCATGCGCAAATATGTGGCCTTTCAGCGCCTGGTCCTTGGCACCAAAAGGCCGCATATTTGCATGAATTGCTGTCATGTGATCTTAAGCCTCGTCCCACCTCTGGGCATCATAAACCTCCCGGTACTGGAGCAAAGAGATTAAGACCTGGAGGACAAATTCCTTAACAGCGTACAACAAATACTATGATATCATTATATTGACAATTTTTTCATCATATGGACAGAAAATCACTAACTCCTTGCTAAGTACATTTCACCTTTCAATCACACAAAAAATTTACTATTTAAGCACATATATGAATGTCATGGCTATCACAGTATCCACCATGGAGTGAAAACTGCATATCTAAATATAAAGGAAACTTACCGACTGATGCAACAATCTCCACAGTTCCAGTTTGCACCCCATCACACCAAATAAGCCAGCATATAGAGCCAGGCTGATAGATAGTATTGCATATGCTTTGACCCAGAAGACAGAAACAAAAACATCTCAGAGGACTATCAGATAACTAGTAACTCAAGTAACCACATACAGCAATAGAATGGATACTAAAGATAATCAAAAAGCTGAAACCCATCAAAAACAGGGTAAAAAACTGAAAGGAATCTTTCAACAACCCCCATTGATGGCCTTCAAGCAATCATCCAACTTTAGACAAAATGAGTAAGCAACAAAATTTACTCTGACTACAGAGACACAAGTAATGGGACAAAACATTGCAACAATAAATGCTGCAAACTGGGCAGTCACCTCAATCCATTAAAAAACATCACATGCATAAAAAAAAACCTTCATTATTACTCCTTCAGTAGTATGACATACTTCATTCAATGCAACAAGTGCAACCAGATACAGTATGTCACAAGAAGAAAATGAAACAAGATGAAACAAGACAAAAATTACAAAAACAATAAATCTACATCATACAAGCAATACAAGAACATAATGAAGATGATTGACTTACACCTGTGAGACTTAATTTCTCACAAAAAGTCCACTCTATGAAATAAATTGATGTTTTGGTTTTTAAAAAGAACTTTAAAGATACTCAAGAAAAGAAAACCTTAGAGCTATAATAAGAGATAAGAGATTGTTGTGTTTGCAGATTTCGTCTTAACCTTTTGCTGTTGTTCATCAAACATATCAAACAATGTCAAAGTGGACATCACTTTGTGGACAGAGGCACAGTAATGCCTGAACAGAAAAGGGCAATCTTCAAACTTCTGTACAAGGCTGTAACAGAACAACTGAATAAAATGACTTTATATGCTGTAGCATGTATAGTAACCTTCACTACAGACAACTGCACTCAGTAATTTGGAGAGGTGTCCACATAGATTTGGCCCTACAGTGTATTTGATTTTACACTAATTGCAGTCTTGTGCATTAACCGATCTCAGACCAAGAGTCGTGCTTTGACCTTGTCACTGGTATCGCCTCCTGGAAGATTTACTCCCTGCATTTTTCTCTTTTCTTTTTCAAACCTTCACTTCTAAGGACAGTGTATTTAATTATTTCAAACTTAACAGGCATATGGTGTTTCTGTACAAATGGATTTACAAGATACTGCACCATTCAGACTGTGGCAAAAATAGTACAAAGAGAAGCTTTGTCAGCTCTATTTCTGCAATAGGTATGTTTCATTTTATCTTTAATTTATACTTGCCATGGAGCCGTTAGATGAAGGGCAGGGAAGGCATACAGTAATGCTATGCAGCTTACTTTTAACCGAAAACTATTTGAGTGAAGCTGCAAGTGGAGATGCTGGGGTTAGCTTTGTCAGCTGTCTTCATGAAAGAATGTTTAATTTTCTTCCTGATTTTACACTTGCTGCAGTAGAATATAGACAAAAGTAGCAAGGACATATTGAAAGATTTAATATAGCAGACCTTGTATGAAACAACGGGAGTTAAGCAACAAAAAGCTATTTCTGTTAGTTTTGGAATCAATAGGGTAGAGAAGATAATAATGCTTGATAACATAGTACCAGAAAAGTCTTAAACTCAAAATGCCAGAAAAGATGGGTTCTGGCAGGCATTATAGGGCACCTTGTGATGAAAACAGTGTATCTTTGCAAAGAAATTAGAGAATGTTCTCTTTTTGTTCTGTAATAATTGTATGTTTTTGTTCATTAGGGATGAGGTTCGTGTTCACCTCTATCATAGGTACAAGGCAAATCCACAGTACATTTTTGCAGCTTTCAGACCTTGCAAAAAATGCACAAATTCATAGTAACCTGGCCTTTGAACGTTGCTGGCTTAGAGGGGCTAATAAGGCTTTTGGATAACTCTACCACCTAATTACAAAAGGGTGGGTCCCCATAAGCCTTATTGACTATGTTCTTTAGCTGTGATAGGGAAAGCATAAGGAGTGCTGCTGATAAAGTACAGAGGGAGACATTAGCCTGGGACTTGTATGTAGGGACGGGCTGAACACCCCCCCCCCCCCCTGTTCGGTTCGCACCAGAACATACCGAACAGGCAAATTCGGCAGAACACACAAACACCGTTAAAGTCTATGGGACACAAACATGAATAACCAAAAGTGCTCATTTTAAAGGCTTATATGCAAGTTATTGTCATAAAAAGTGTTTGGGGACTCGGGTCCTGCCCCAGGGGACATGTATCAATGCAAAAAAAAAGTTTTAAAAACTGAAATTTTATTCAGGAGCAGTGATTTTAATAATGCTTAATGTGAAACAATAAAAGTGAAATATTCCTTTAAATATTGTACCTGGGGGGTGTCTAAAGTATGCCTATAAAGTGGCGCATGTTTCCCGTGTTTTCAACAGTCCCTGCACAAAATTACATTTGTAAAGGAAATGTATTTTTTTAAAGTATACACGGCTATAATGAATTGTCAGTCCCGGCAATACACATAAATGTCATTTTAAAAAATGGCATGGGATTCCCCCACAGTCCATTACCAGGCCCTTTGGGTCTGGTATGAATTATTAAGGGGAACCCCAAACCAAAAGAAATTGCGTGGGGTCCCCCCAAATTCCATACCAGGCCCTTCAGGTCTGGTATGGATATTAAGGGGAACCCTGCACCAAAATAAAAAAAATGGCGTGGGGGTCCCCCTTAAAATCCATACCAGACCCTTCAGGTCTGGTGTGGATTTTAAGGGGAACTCCGTGCCACATGCCCTCAACATGGGGAGGGTGCTTTTGGGTAGCCCCCCAAAGCACCTTGTCTCCATGTTGATGGGGACAAGGGTGGGAGTTGTGGGGGTCTGCGGGCGGGGGGCTTATCAGAATATGGAAGCCCCCCTTAACAAGGGGACCCCCAGATCCTGGCCTCCCCCTGTGTGAAAAAGTAACGGGGTACAAATGTACCCCTACCATTTCACAAAAAAAGTGTCAAAATGGTACAAAAGACAAGACACAACTTGGGAAAAGTCCTTTATTAAAAAAAAAAAAAAATGTCCCACAAAGTCCATTCATCTTCTTCTCTCGCTCTGCCGACGGACCGAAAAAGAAAAAACAAAACAAAGCCGTGACTGACCCGCCACCATGGGAGGCACCCGCCATGTGACGCGTCCTCGCAGGTGACAGTTCTTTTATAACTGAGGGCGGGACCACACGTTGACGTTCCTGGGTGACCCCGCCCCCTCTGACACATGGGGACTTCCCAATGGCGTTATTTTTTAATTTTGGCGTGGGGTTCCCCTTAAAATTAATACCAGACCTGAAGGACCTGGTATGGAATTTGGGGGGACCCCCACGCAATTTTTTTTTTTTTACATTTTGGTGGGGGTTCCCCTTAATATTAATACCAGACCCAAAGGGCCTGGTAATGAACTGTGGGGGAATCCCATGCCATTTTTTTTCAATGACTTTTTAAGGACCGACAATTTATTATAGCCGCGAGTACTATTGAATTACTTTTTTTCCTTCAGAAATGTCATTTTGCGCAGGGACTGTCCCAAACACGGAAAAATACGCCCCTTTACAGGCATACTATAGACACCCCCCAGGTACGAAATTCAAATGGATATTTCACTTTTATTGTTTCACTTTAAGCATTATTAAAATCACTGCTCCCAAAAAAAAAACAGTTTTGAAAACTTTTTTTTGCATTGACACATGTCCCCTGGGGCAGGACCCGGGTCCCCAAACACTTTTTATGACAATAACTTGCATATAAGCCTTTAAAATGAGCACTTTTGTTTTTTCATGTTAATGTCCCATAGACTTTAACGGTGTTCCGGCGGCTTTCGAATTTGCTCTGAAAACTGCATATTGTTAGGTGTTCTGCAGAACTTATACTCGTGCTGAACCATTCGCCCATCCCTACTTGTATGTGCTGGCAGGTCCCTTAAAGAAAATGTAAAGCACTAAATATCCAATAGGTAGCAAATTCTTTTGTATCTTAAAGAATTTGGCAGTTGGATGAGATAAGTGTTTTTTATACTTTTTTTTTTCATTTTTTGTTACATCTAATGCTGCTGATGTCCATCAACCTCATTACAGCCTGTCCATGTCCACATGCACGACGGTGAGAATAGGCTGTATGTGTTTTTTCACAGGACTTTGTTTATAAAGAGGACCTTCTGTAAAAATTACATTTTTCACACATATTTCTCAATTCTTACTGGCTGCAATTGTTTTTTCAAAGACAATTGTTTATAAAGTGGACCTTCTTTAAAAATGAATGATCTGTGTTATTGAAAGTCCAAAAAAGTCAAATTGCCTGCAAAGGTGATTTAAAAATAAAGCTAAAACACTTACCGTTGTCCTGGCTTCCAACTCTTCTGTGAGATGCAGGTTATGTTCCCAGGACTCACTGTGGCCTTCTAGGACAGCAGGCTACTCACAATCTCATTAGATTGCGCCTCTACCATGATCTGGAGTGCATTCTCACAGAATTTTGCGTGCCTAGCTGTGCCAGGAGGAAGCATTCGAAGTTAAGGCCTAGCTAAGTATATTTTTCTATTTATTAGCTATTTAGTGTAGCTTTTGTTTTATAGTTTTAGCTAGGGCTTTACTTTCAAGTCAATATTGCAGGTAATTTGACTTTGGAGGTCCACTTTAAATGCTAACTGACAACAGTGGAATATTCCTGGGCAATGTGCATCAGCATAAAAAGCATATAGTTTCTTTTGGGAGAGCATGTGGCCGGGTGGTTTACATGTAGAAGTCTGTGGGAGACAGGGATAGAGTGTTGTCACTCCATAAAACAAAGTGCCCAAACAATGACTGCTATATTAGTATCACCAGCTGTTATTTTTATATAAGCTAGCAATTAAAATAAAAATAAGCTTCCCAAGTGATATCATGTTAAAGCTTATATGAGATTGTAGTGGTTATGTTTACATCTACTTTAATCAACTATGCCTGAGTTTCTTGGATTGCAGTGCTGGGGGTAAAAAAAAAATTGTGTTCCCTGCATGTGACGAGTGCTTGTCACAGCTTCCTCAATTCCATTAACCCAACCACATCAGAAGATTACAGCACTGGGACAGACGGTGATTAGAGGATGAAGGTTTCAAGGAAAGGAGAAACCAGCAGCACAAGGTACACAACAAATTAATAGTATGTAATGTCCTTTGTTGCTAGTTTTCTTTTTAATTTTGACAAAATTTGGGCTTCAATATAACACTTTTCTGGAGTGGTCAGGTCATTACTGGTAACTAATTTCTCTTTAGTCAGCTTAACCACTCGCTTACTGGGTACATATACCCCCTTCCTGCCCATGCACTCTTTTAATGACAATCGCGCAGTCATGCTACACTATACCCATATAAAATCCTTGTCACACAAATAGAGCTTTCTTTAGGTGGTATTTTATTACCGCTGGGGTTTTTATTTTTCGCTAAACAAACAAAAAAAGACCGAAATTTTGAGAAAAAAACAGTTTTCATAGTTTGTCACCTTTTTTTATAAACAGGTATAGCACCACCCCTGAAGGAGCCGCTTGGTGAATTTGGATTCTCTGATCTCCGCCTCAACTCCAAGAACGACCTCAGCTCCTGTGACACACCTGATTAAATAAAATTACTGCAAACACATTTAAGGACACGTGGTAAATACTGTTATCCTGACTGTGGATTATCACCAAAAATAGACACACACTTTGTAGTGATAAACAAGTTGAATATATTAGCACGGTTTAAAGCATATGGAAACTTACAACACTGTTCAACCTTGCTACAAAAAACTAATACATTAGAAAAGACAACCTTCAATATTTAGCAACTGCAGGTATAGAAATGGCAGTAATCTACATGCCCTTAGCAGTGGTAAGAGGGAGGAGAGAAGACTTGTCAACTTCTCAGCTCCTTCTGGGCCGCAAACACCTTTGAGAGGCAAACACACAATGAAAAGAAAAGGGTTACACAAGTACAGTAAGCACAGTTCTGTAATGTTGCAGGCGCTGAGGTGAAGAATACTAGTGTCTTCTGCTAGCAAACAGTGGGGCCCTTGTTTTAAGAGAAGAAGCTTGCATGGAGCAGTAATCCTCTAGAATGTTCTGAGATTTAAAAGAGCAAACTGTTAGAGATGGCAGCTCCAAACAAGAATTCCGTGACACTAAAAAGGGAAAATGGTGTCTGCGTTCAGTGTCAGTATGGTGTCAAGAAGGATGTTGGGTTTAAACCCACTCACCAGTCCTCTGTGCGATGACACAACAATAGTCCCAGGTCCTGATGCTCCTAGCAATGTTGTAAGGCACTGGATCTCTTGCTGATCGAGATGACTGATAGTGAAACTCGCAAGGTGAACAGGCAGCGGCCGACTCAATACCAGAATGAGTAGCTCGATCCCTGAAAGGTGCGGGTCATCTCTGCTGAGCTGAGTGGTGCTGGGCTGCTGAGTAGGGTCCCTGGACTATATAGTAGTGGACTACATGGCTGTCTCTGCTCCTGGCTCCCCTCAGGTGTCCTCACTCCTCCGTCTCCAGGCAACACTCTCTTGGCAGTCTCTGGAAAAGCTTGGCTTTCTCCCCCTCTGATGCTTTTTCTCCTTTATTCATGTGAGTTGATGAGGTGGCACTGGTGGGCACTGATAGGCTGCACTGATAGGCACTGGTGGGCACTGATTGGGAGGCACTGATGAGGCTGCACTGATATGTGGCATAATGAGCACTGATAGGTGGCACTGATGGGCACTGAGAGCTTGCAATGAAGGGTACTGATAGGCAGCACTGAAGGGCACAGTGAGATGCCACTGATAAGTGGTGCTGATAGGTGGTGCTGATGGGCACTGATAAGCGGCATGAATAGGCACTGGTAGGTGACACTGATAGGCAGCACTGATAGGTGGTACTCATGATGAGGCACTGATGGGCACTGATAGGTGGCATTGGTGGGTACTGATATGTAGCACTGATGGACACTGCTTATCAGTACTGATGGGCATTGGTAGGTGGCAATGGTGGGCACTGGTAGGTGGCACTGGTGGGCAATTCTTAGCAGCAGTGACTGTCAGTGTGCGGGACCTATGTCCCATTTACACAAGCCGATAATTAAGTTATATTTTTATCCTCACGCTGTCAGTGTGAGGGAAAAAAAAAAAATTACCGGCCTCTGTTTACATCACATAATCAGCTGCCATTGACTGACAGTTGATCACGTGGTAAAGGCTGACATTGGCTGACAGCTGATCACGTGGTAAAGGGTCGGGTACGATCTGTGATCAGCTGAGTAACAAAGACTATAGTATGCACCTTGGCACCTGCCTACACCATCTAGAAAAAGAAAAAGCTACATAATTACATTATTCAGAAACTGCTGATTTAACCAGATAGACCATGGCTGTAGGTATTCAGACTTGAAAAAAGGTGACAACTTTGGATAGATAAATAGATAAGTCCTGGCTTAGTAAACATTATATCATTATACTTAAATTGAGTAAATTGGTTTTATTAGACTTTTCATTTACATTTCAGAAAATACCAAATCATTCACAATTATGTCTGTATCCCATAAATGTTTGTTATCTAATGCCCTTAGTATAAGATTACATCAGTACACACAGTAGGGCCAGTATGGCTGTGAGAGAGTTAATCCAGCAGTATAAATCTATTAGTATCCATCAATGCCACCTGTTAGTGCCAATCAGTGCCGCCTATCAGTGCCACCGGTCAGTGCCCATCAGTGCCACCTGTCAGTGCCCATCAGTGCCCATCAATGCCGCCTGTCAGTCCCCAGCTGTGCCGCCTGTCAGTGCCCAGCTGTGCCGCCTGTCAGTGCCCAGCTGTGCCGCCTGTCAGTGCCACCTATCAGTGCCTATTAGTGCTGCATATCAGTGCTGCCTATCAGTGCCCATCAATTCTACATATCAGTGCCTCCTCATCGGTGCCCCCTTATCAGTGCCAACTCATCAGTGCCCATCAGTGCTGAGACATCAGTGCCCGTCAGTGAAGGAGAAAACTAAATTTTATAACAGAAACAAAGAAAAACGTTTTTTTTTCCCAAAAATTTCAGTCTTTTTTAGTTTGTTTAGCAAAAAATAAAAACCGCAGAGATGATCAAATATCACCAAAAGCACCAAAAGAAAGCTCTATTTGTGGGAAGAAAATGATATGCAACCGCACTGAAAGCTCAAAATTCTCTGTTTTGCCCAAATCATTAGCTGAAATCAGCTGCCAAACTCATGCTGTGTCCAATCAAGTGCACGCCCTGAACCCAGAAAAAAGGTTGTGACATAAAAGTATGTCCCCTGGCCTGGAGCTGCAGCCCTCCCTCAGTAAAACTACTGTGGATTGGTGGGAAGTAGTTAAACAGAATCTTAATAAACAATATGTGGATTTCAAAATGTACACAATATATGATTAGCACAATATATATCACTTATGAATAAAATTATGAAAAAAAGTCCAAAATATAGTGATGTGAATCCCACGCCATGAAAAATTTCCACCACCATGTAATCAAAGGAAATGGCCTACCGGAAGTATATGGCTCTCAGATTATAGAGAAGTCATATAATGCATGGTACAACCATAACCATTATGAGGCAGGATCAAGGTTCCACAGCCAGGAACATAGAAAGGTACACCAGTATTGAAAATTCCTCTACAGTCATCATCCAATATATGGGCAATAGTGTTTACTCTGTGGCAGGACATCATCTCTGTCTTTTTTTGGCCCACACCAAGCTGATTAATGAGCTTATTAGAAAGCCATATACTTCCGGTAAGCCTCTTCCTGTTATAATACAGTATAGTGGTGGAAATGCATGTAGCGTGGGATTCACAGGACTTCTTTTTTGGACTTTTCTTTGTCACAATTTTATTTATGTATGATTCACAAGTGTAGATTGCTAAACTATTGTTTGGTATATATTGTGCTAATCACATATTGTGTACATTTTAACCACATGCCGACCGCGCCATAGCCGAAAGACATCTACAGCGTGGTCGGCTTGTTCTACGGATGTCCTCCCAGAAACTTGCTCCCACGCTGATAGCGGCCGTTTACCACGTGATCGCTCCGTCAAATGACGGAGCGATCACATGTACACAAACCGCCGTCACGTCATGACGCCGGTTCCTCCCTCCCCTCTCTGTACCGATCGGTACAGTGAGAGGGGAGAAGCGGAAAGGGGGGGAGACGGGACCAGCGCTGTGGGCTGGATGTGTAGTGCCCACAGCGCTGGTCAGTGCCTGCAATACACTGCCACCACTGTGCAACACTCTGCCACCACTGTGCAATACTCTGCACCCACTGTGCAATGCTCTGCCCCCACTGTGCAATGCTCTACCCCCACTGTGCAATACTCTGCAACCACTGTGCAATGCTCTGCAACCACTGTGCAATGCTCTGCCCCCACTGTGCAATGCTCTGCAACACTGTGCAATGCTCTGCCACCACTGTGCAATGTTCTGCCACCACTGCAATGCTCTGTAACCACTGTGCAATGCTCTGCCACCACTGTGCAATACTCTGCCAACACTGTGCAATGCTCTGCCACCACTGTGCAATACTGTGCAACCACTGTGCAATGCTCTGCCACCACTGTGCAATGCTCTACCAATACTGTGCAACACTGCAACACTGCAATACTCTGCCAATACTCTGCCAATACTTGCCAATACTCTGCCAATACTCGCCAATACTCTGCCAATACTCGCCAATACTCTGCAATCATTTTTAATAGAAACAAATAATTATTATTTTTTTTTACCGAATTTTCTGTATTTTTTGATTTATATCGCAAAAAATAAAAAACCCAGCAGTGATTAAATACCACCAAAAGAAAGCTCTATTTGTGTGAAAAAAAGGACACACAATTCATTTGGGTACAGTGTTGCATGACTGAGTAATTGTCATTCAAAGTGTGAGAGCACCGAAAGCTGAAAATTGGTCTGGTTAGGAAGGGGGTTTAAGTCCCCAGTGGGTAAGTGGTTAAGTCCACATTGTTTATTAAGATTCTATTTGTTTCACAAATAGTGCAGCACAGTAGGTGAATACATACAAGCTGGGTGTGGTTCCGATCTGCAAAGCTGACATGTCGTCACTGCATCCTGGCTCCTGGATCATTTTTCACTGGGAGAGATGATGGCTTGGAATGATTTCCTATTTGATTACCATGTTCACAGAAATTGTGGACTTTCTTTTACTTTATCACTCAAGTAAACACACAATTTGGACTTTGTTATATGTATTCACTTGTTTTTCTGGGTATATTTGCACACGTGTAGTAAATAATTTTTTTGCACTGTAATGCCCCGTACACACGGTCGGACTTTCCGACTTAAAATGTGTGATCGGAGCTTGTTGTCGAAAATCCCGACCGTGTGTAGGCTCCATCGGACAACATTTCCATTGCACAAAATTTGAGATCTGGTTCTCAAATTTTCCGACAACAAAATCCGTTGTTGAAAATTCCGATCGTGTGTACACAATTCCGATGCAAAAAGTTCCACGCATGCTCGGAATCAAGCAGAAGAGCCGCACTGGCTATTGAACTTCATTACGTCTTGTACGTCACCGCGTTCTTGACTTTTGGAATTTCCGACAAGCTATGTGTGACTGTGTGTATGCAAGACAAGTTTGAGCCAACATCCATGGATTTTGTCGTCGAAATGTCCGATCAATGTCCGATTGTGTGTACGCGGCATAATACACATATATTGGAATATTGCACATTACAGATATGTGCTGGACCTTGGTAGAGACCAGCTAATTTGGAGGGAACCCAGATGCTTATATTTAGGATTACAGGTTCCTCTCACCAATATACATGTCAATGTGAAGAGGAACTCTCTAGTCACCCAAGAATAAGTTATGTTTGCCATCTGGAGCCATCTGACTGGGTTTAGGTGTAAGAGAGCTACACTAGGAGAGTAAGAGTCTGGAAGTAACCTTGAGCATTTGTCTTTTTGTGAAGACCCCAAGTAAAACAGAAGTTCAGCTCTTGGATAAAAATAAGAAAGGGAGAGGTGCTTAAGGTGATGAACATGTGAAGCACCATGCCCTCAGCAGGCAATAAGTGTACCCTTGTGGGATGAGAAGCACACCTTGACTGCCAGCATAATCTGTGTTATGTTACCTAACCCTGTGAAGCATTAGACTTTTACTGTTTTGCAGCTTACAGTAAGTTATGTCATGAACCTGGTCAGAAGGTGTGTGGAAGAGGCAGTGCAACGGAGAACTTTGATGAGTATTTTGAATGGTGTGCATAGAGTCTGGAAGCTTGAATGCCTGGAAAACCAGAACATTATGAAATAGCTTCTTCAAGATTGTAGTGCTTTATGCATACAGATCTATTTCATGCATGTGCTATGACCTTATGTCCTTTATAGAGATGGGTTCAATTTTCCTGCAAGGGACAAAAGCATTCACCAGGCCACATCTTGTTTATGTTGGATATTGTTATCAGATACAACACTGAACAACAAGGACATTGTAGATAGTACTTGTTGTTTTCCATTTACTCAAGTTGGAATTATTAAAAGTTAATGAGAAAAGTAAAGTTATGTGAAGCATGCCACTTGTGTGACTTGTGTCCAGTGCCACCTGTGCAACTGTGTGAGACCAGGAATGCATTTATTCCTCCTCTGAAATACCAACAGAAATTGCTCACATTATACAGAAATAGATCTTAAATGAGAGAATCTATCAGTCTTCCAGTTTTAAATACTCCTATAATCTATGGGGACTGAAAAAATCCCTTTTAAATATTCATGAGCACAAAGAATCTATCAAGCAGGAACAAATCTTCTATTTTTGTTAAAGCAACACGCAAGAAACATGTCCATTAGCTCTCTAGGTGGTACACCAAATGGCCTTAAAATCCTTTGTTAAAGACTGGAGGATAAATAATGAGAAAATAGCTTCAAATAAAAAGAAGGAAGATGTATTAATATGCCAAGGGAATTTCACAGGTATAACCAAAATAAATCATTTAAAACTTAAAGTTTAAATTACATTTTTTCAAGCCCAGGAAACTCCAAAAATAAGGTAGAGAATTGTTTGATTAAATGAACAATGAAAAATGTATTGACAGAGGCTGTTTCTGTAAGGATAGAACCAAAGGTGTAACCAAAAGCTGGGGGGCGGAGCCGGCGCGCAAGGAGAATGGCAGCGTGAGTCCACAGCTCCTTGCCATACGGACCTTCCAGAGCCTAATACCGCAACTTAGGGCACCAAACAGCGGCGGTTTTGAGCCTAATAGACCCTTGCCTGACTGGAGAACATGTCGAGGAGGAGGAAGGAGAGGAATCCGCCGGGTAAGATGACGGATTTCTTTCCACACACAGGCCGCTCACACTGCCAAGATGGCGACCGCGGCGGCAGCATGCAGGGATCCCCTGTGAGGACACAGACTGACATCCTCATGGGGAATGTAGAAAAGAAGAACCCAAAGCGCTCCACATCAAAACAGATTACATCCCCATCCTCCTCTAATGCCAATAGTCCTGTGAAGACTAAACAGCGCTTAATGCAGCACACTGTCACAGACACTGGGGAGGGGAACACAGGCATATCTATAGATGACACACTGGAGTTCCAGGATGCCATAGCTGCTTACCCCACAAATAACCAGCCTGTCATAGACTCCACTTTAAAAGACATGCTTGTATCCCTCAGAAGTGCTATTCACACTGATATGCTGCAGCTTATGAAGCAATGCAAATCTGAAGTAGCAGAAGTCAGTGATAGAGTAAGCCATATTGAAGGAAAAATGGGGGAATTTACATCAACGTTTAATAACATGGTAGATGCCTACAATGAGCATGACGATGACATTGTTTGGCTCAAGTCAAAGGTCGCAGACCTTGAAGATCGTTCCAGGAGGAACAATGTCAAAATAAGAGGAATTCCCGAAACGATTAAACCCCCCGATTTGATGGCATACTTCACCAACATATTGAAAGATGTTCTTCCTGACCTACCACTGGAAGAACTGGCCATAGACCGCATTCATAGGCTTCCAAAGCCACAGCACATTTCAGCAAAGCTTCCTAGAGATACTATTGCCAGGATTCATTATTTCAGGGTCAAAGAAAAGCTGATGTACGCCACAAGACATACCGAACAACTCCCCGATAGCACGCAAGGGCTATCCTTTTTCGCCGACCTCTCTGCTCACACCATGCAGAGACGGCGAAATCTCGCGACAATTACCAAACCACTTAGAAACCACAGCATTCCATATCGCTGGAACTACCCTGCCACCCTGTCAATCACAAAAGGAGAGAAAGAATTCCGCATCACCACAATGGAAGATGGTCTGAAGCTATTGAGGAAATGGGGAATCATTATTCAGGATCAGGAAGAAGAAGCTACAAATAGGCAGGATCCAACACGTTATTCTGATACCTGAAGAAATGTCATTTAAATGTGGTGCCCTACCACACTACTTCACATTGTTCGTTTAATGACTCTGGAAGGCCCTCCCGGCATCCTTTTGTTTCTATAACCCCAAAGTTAGCGGGCTAATCCCCTGCTCAGATTTCTAAGAAATCGCATAATTTTAAATAGCGCTTACCAACGCGCTAGTGTTTTTTTTTGTTTTGTTTTTACCTGTTGCTTTTGACTGTTTCAAAGTTGTTCTTAGACTTCTTGCCTTTATTGGAATTGGTTTCCAGACTATTATCAAGCGGCTATCACCAGGTGGAAGTACATCAACGTTTTCAACGGTCTTAACTACTAAGCGTCAGCACTCCAACACTCCAGCATAAGAAGAAGATCCACACAAGGTCAAACGAACAGAAACTCTTCCCGGGAAAACTGCGATAGGGTAAGAACCCCTTTGTATATTTATCTTTACATCTCCACAAGTCCAAGTGAAAGAGGGCATAACTATACTACAAAATGTCTTTCAAGATATCTTCCCTTAATGTTAATGGCTTAAACAGCCCACAGAAAAGACATATGATGTGGAAAGAGGCTATCACCCAGAAGTGTGACATATTCTGCATCCAGGAGACTCACTTTAGAGAAGGCAACCAGCCAAAGCTCTCCCATAGACTATTTCCACACGCATACTTTGCTAATGCTCAAAAAAAGAAAAGAGGTGTTGCCATAGTAATCAAGAATACTGTGACCTTTGAACATATATCCAGCGACTGTGACATAAACGGCAGATATATCATACTAGCCTGCAAAATTAACAATGTGGCGTACACCATAATTAACGCATATGCTCCCAACACCAGGCAGATTCATTTCTTGAATAAGCTATGGAAAAAAGTGCAGCAACACAAATCTGGTCATATTATCTTATGTGGTGACTTGAACGCCATACATAATACTCAAATGGACATATCTACAACAAACCGGAAAGGACGTAGACCTGACATAACCAAATTTGTACAATCTACTTGCCTATATGACGTCTGGAGATGCCATCATTCTACAGAGAGGGACTACTCCTTTTTTTCTCGGGTGCATCTCTCCTACTCAAGGATAGATATGTTTCTGCTGGACAAATTCTTGCTACAACATACCTCCAAGTCAGAAATAGGGGGCATTACATGGACAGACCATGCTCCAGTATCTATAACAGTTGGTAGCAACAACTTTTCGACCCGTGCAAATAGATGGAGAATCGATGGCCAAATATTAGTAAATCCTGAGGACTCTAAAGACATAGCGAACTCACTAAAGGAGTATTTTGACACTAATGATATCCAGGATATCGACCCTTTCATTTTGTGGAATAGCCACAAGGCGGTCATTAGGGGTATATTGATAAAGAAAAGCGCCATGGTGAGGAGGAGAAGGAGGCAGCATGTGGACGCCATCCTAAAAGAAATTGAAAATTTAGAATTACAGAACAAGAACGCACCCACAATAACCATAAGTAACAAACTAGCGGAGGTCAGAAATACTCTACGCACACTTCTTCTCACACAACACTCACATAACATCCTCAAACTAAAGGCTAACTTCTATACACACGGCAACAAGGCAGGCAAACTCATGGCTAACCACCTAAAACACAAAGTAGTCCAGCAGAAAATACCACACCTATACCATCCTAACACTGGATCCAAATTAACAAATCCAAAAGACATAGCCGATGCATTTAGCAGTTATTATAACAGCCTATATAATTTAGGGAAAGACGATAGCTCTCCACAACCAACACAAGCACTGATTGACCAATTTTTACATGACATAGCCCTGCCTACCTTAAGTGCAACAGACAAAGAGATGCTTAACGCTCCATTTACGATCTCAGAAATACAAAAAACAATAGCTAATTTGCCAAAAAACAAATCACCAGGCCCTGATGGATACTCATCGGAGTATTATAAATTATACACAGACATTTTGACTCCAATTTTGCAAAAAGTATTCCACGCCGCTGCCTCCTTATCTTCCTTTCCGACAGAAATGCTAGAAGCAACTGTGATCACGATACCCAAGCCAGGGAAGGAGCCGGACAGAGCACAGAATTTTAGACCAATCTCGTTATTAAACGTGGACGTAAAGGTCTACGCCAAACTCATAGCGAACAGAATAGCACAACTATTACCAAGGTTGATTAAACCAGACCAGGTTGGATTTGTGGCAGGTAGGCAAGCAACAGACGCCACGAGGAGAATTTTGAATTTAATTCACTGGGCGTCCAGGGGCGGGGGTCCTTCGGTCCTTCTGTCCCTGGACGCCGAGAAAGCCTTTGACAGGATACATTGGGGCTATTTGTCCAGTGTCTTGTCAAAATTTGGTTTCGAGGGTCAGATCTTCTCCGCCATAACGGCTCTGTACTCCGACCCATCAGCATATGTTTTCACGGAGGGATTGTTCTCTGAAAGATTTGCCATTACGAATGGGACAAGACAGGGTGCCCATTGTCACCCCTGATCTTCGCCCTAATGATGGAGCCACTGGCGGAGAAGATCAGAACCAACCCCCACATTAGGGGGATTCAAGTTGGCACAAAAAGGCATACTATAACGTTATTCGCAGATGATGTAATTTTATCACTAGAAGATCCGGCTCAGTCCTTGGTGGAGGTACATAAAGTTTTAGAACGGTTCAATGCAGTTTCATACTATAAGGTCAATGCCTCCAAATCTAGTATATTAGGGATAGCGGTAAACAAGGTACTGAAAGCAAAAATACAAAAATCTATCCCATACGTATGGGCAGAAAACTCGATTCAGTATTTGGGAGTGGTGATGACAATTTCTGTGTCACAACTCTACAAATACAACTTTGAACCGATGATATTGGAATTTGAGTAAGAAATGAACAGGCTCAGGAAATTTTATCTCTCTTGGTCGGGCAGGCTAGCAGCATACAAGATGTTCTTATTGCCAAAGCTCCTGTATCTCTTTCGGGCCCTGCCAATACAGCCCCCTTTATCCTTTTATAACAACATGCAATGTTCCTTATCGAAATTCATCTGGGAGGGGAAGAGGGCAAGATGTTCATATAATACCCTCACTAAACATAGACTAGCAGGGGGCATGGGAGTTCCAAACATTAGAGACTATCATATAGCAGCGATCTTGGACCAGCTTAGATACTGGTTCCACTCCCCAGAACTAACATATTGGCGTGAAATAGAGCAAGATCAAGTAGAACAGGGGGACTTGAAAGACTTGTTATTCTCTCAAACAGTAACTGATTCTAACCAATATAAACAGCACCCTACAATTACAGCTACCCTACAAGCTTGGCAGTTTTTTCTCCAACATAAGAGTAGGACCAGTAAATTTACACGAGTCCCAATCCCCATAACAGCGTTGTCTTTCCTCACTCCAGACTTGAAACTAACACACTGGGGAAGTCACGGCATCAAATATGTACATGAACTAATGGACCAAGGACGGATAAAACCATTTACTAACTTACAGGCCATACACTCTTTGCCTGACACGGAATTCATGACATATGCTAGAGTAGCCAGCATTTTAGCCACTACCAAAATAACTTACATAAATCTACCAGACTTGATATGGGAAATGTGGCAACCTGCCCCTAAACACGAGAAAGGGATAACAGGAATATATAATATCCTCCACGATAAACTGTAATTTGAAAAGTCCCCACAACTTCTAAAATGGGAACGGGACTTAAACCTGACCATATCTCGGGCCCAATGGATACAAGCAATTAAAAGTACCTACACACATACAAAATGCTCCAATTTCAGAGAAGCAGCCCAGAAGGTACAACAGAGATGGTACAAAACCCCGTATATCTTAGCAAAATACAAAGGAAACACCTCCAATTTGTGCTGGAGAGAATGTGGGCAGGTAGGTAACCTGGCACACATGTTATGGTTTTGTCCATCTCTACGTAGCATTGGGCAGCAATAGCAAGAGTAATAGCAAGGATTACAGGCATATTAAATCAACTTAAAGTTGAACAGGCCCTACTCAGCTTGGATATGGATCTATATCCTTACTCATGTAGAACTGTAGTACTTCATGTCCTTTATGCAGCACGCCTGGTCATAGCACGCAAATGGAAATCTAATACCGCACCTTAAGGGAAGTACTCTGTTTGGTGGATGATTCCTACACATATGAAAGATACATGGCAGTTAAGGAAGGGACTCTTAAAGGTTTTACAAAACGTTGGGGGTTGTGGACCCAGGTCTATAAGAGACACAACATAGCCTAAGAAATAAATAAAAAAGGAAGAAAGTGTATAATGGTTATAGCAATTCTGCAGTTTTGAACAAAGATAGGAAAAGACTTATCTGGATTTATGTATCTGATCAGTATGCTTATTTATATATAGTTATTTTGTTGATACGAAAACCATTACCTCAGTCGACAAGTTATTTTATAGTGAAAATAGTGAAAGGAGTCTGCGTACTCCTGTTTGTCTGGAAAGTTTGTATACTTTTATTTTTGAAAAACCCAATAAAAAATATAAAAACCCAATTTTAAAAAAAAAAACCCACCCTGGTAATGACATAACCTCTTTAGGTGCATCATTACATAGCCTGGACTCACAGAACTCCTGTGGAGAGATTTACTAAAACGGGTGCACAAAGAATCAGGTGCAGCTGTGCATAGTAACCAATCAGCTCCCAGGTTTTATTGTCAAAGCTTAATTGAACAAACTAAAGTTGGAAACTGTTTGGTTACTATGCACAGCTGCACCAGATTCTGTGTGCACCAGTTTTATTAAATCTCCCCCCCTAGACTGGGTGATGCCACCACTATGAAAGTAGAGGAAGGGCTCATGACTGCAGGGAAACAGTGTTTTAGATAGGAGACAGGCATTATTTTTATTGTGCACATGTACATTTCTGTATTTGTAACCATAAGCATTTTGCCCTCTCTGATGACTCTCTGGCTACTTTCACACTGGGGCGTTGGGGGCATCGTCGGTAAAGCGCAGCTATTTTTAGTGGCGCTTTACCGTAGTTTTTGTGGCCCTTTTTGGCCGCTAGCGGGGCGCTTTTAACCCCCGCTACTGGCCGAGAAAGGGTTAAAAGTGCTCATAAAGCACCGCTGCATCGGTGCTTTGCCGCCACTTTGGCGGCGCTACCCATTGACTTCAATGGCCAGGGGCGCTGTAGGAGTGCTGTATACGCCACTCCTACAGCGCCTCAAAGATGCAGCTTGCAGGACTTTTTTTGGCGTCCTGCCAGTGCACCGCTCCAGTGTAAAAGCACTCAGCCTTTCACACTGGAGTGAGAGGAGAGGCTCTTTACAGGCGCTATGCAGTCACTATTTTTAGTGCTATAGCCCCTGTAAAGCGCCTCAGTGTGGAAGAAGCCTAATGCATTTTGCCTCAAATGTTGCAAACTCATGCTTAGTCAGGATTAGGTATAATGTCTGGCAAAAATGTAAGCGTGGTAAGACAGTTCATTTGTATGTATTTAAACTATGTGTTTGCCTTTTTGCCTGCATTCTGCAGCAGATCTACCACCTTAGCAGGCATTGCAGACACACAGAGTACTAGGAGGTCCTGGGGCAAATTTTGGGTTAGTAGAGGATAGCAAAAATAATAATAATGAATAGCATAATATAGTTTTACATCATTAACCTGAGTATACACTGGTAGAATTTTGCCCAAATTAAATTTTAAGAACCTTCATTTAATTTTCTAATCATTAGTGGGGTCAGATCAACATTTTTGTTTGACCGCAGTGATGAGAAAATCCTTATGCCACATACACACGATCGGAAATTCCGCGAGCAAAAGTCTGATGAGAGCTTTTGGTCGGAAAATGCGACCGTGTGTATGCTCCATCAGACTTTTGCTGGCGGAATTCCAGACAGCAAAAGATTGAGAGCAGGTTCTCAATTTTTCAGTCGGAAAAAGTTTTGATCGGAAATTCCGATCGCCTGTACCAATTCCGACGCTCAAAAATTCCTACGCATGCTCGGAAACAATTTGGAGCATGCTCGGAAGCATTGAACTTCATTTTCTCGGCTTGTTGTAGTGTTGTACGTCACTGCATTCTTGACGGTCGAAAATCAGCAAACTTTTGTGTGACCGTGTGTATGCAAGCCAAGCTTGAGCGGAATTCCTTCGGAAAAACCATCCAAGATTTTTCTGATGGAAAATCTGCTCGTTTGTACGCAGCATAAGGAGCAAGATGCGATAGTTTTCTGGATTAAACAACTGTCCAACAGTGTATGTGATTTTCCTTCAGGAAAGTCTATCCACTACACAAATGTTAAAAGCAACATTTTGAACTATTTTCAAATTATATTCATCAACCTGTCAAATGTACTGAGAATGTTCGCACAATTTTTCATACAAATCTTTGTTTAAAAAGTATATAGCCAGCTTCGTAGATAAGGATATAGCTTCACAGCTCAAACAGCTCTTTTATCACTCTCAAACCCCCACTACTCCATATGTGCTCTGGGGAGTTACCTGCATATAAGCCCCCTTTGCTGATAAGGTAGCCCTCTACTTCCCCCTAAAGCAGGGGTCTCAAACTGGCAGCCCTCCAGCTGTTGCAAAACTACAAGTCCCATGAGGCATTGCAGGGCTAAGGGTTACAAGCATGACTCTCACAGGCAGAGGTATGATGGGACTTGTAGTTCTGCAACAGCTGGAGGGCCGCCAGTTTGAGACCCCTGCCCTAAAGGGACCCTTACCCAAATAAGGGAGAGACAAACAGTATTTTCCAAACAATATGCAATTTTTTTCTTATATCAGTGACACTCTGTGCCCAAGGGGTCACCTTGACAAAAAGACAAGGTAAAAAACAAAAAACAAAAAAAGCTAACAGAGGTTCTACCCTTTTTTCCAATTTCTGAAAAATCTGAAAGAAAAAAAAGTTATTTGCTTAAGTTGGGCTTAAGGAGAAGTACAGCCAAAGCTTACTCGGCTGAACTTCAGTGCAGTTTGTTTTGCACTCCTGTGACCCATTTTCAGCAGACAGCAGGCTGACATCACAGAGACGGTCCAGGTTCAGAAGAATTGCCACTATATGGTTAGGATTCGCCCACATGCCTGGACCGCCACCTGGCTCAGCCTCTCAGTGAGCCACTGAGAGGCTGAGCAAGCCGCTCCCGCCCTCTCCACAGCCCAGCGCTCCAGTGAGCAACAGGTGGCAGAGCAAAGAACGGGTGACTGACAGTCAGCAGCTCTCTGTTTACAGAGCTGCGAGAACCGAGCAATCAGTAGTGATTGATCGCTCGGTTCTCAATGCTAGGGCCGGCGGGGGGACATATGCAGCATTAGACTAATGCTGCATCCACCTAGGTAAGTAAAAAAAAAAAGTTTCCCGTACTTCTCAGTGTTTCAAAATAACAAAATCAGCTTCCATTTAAACAACCATAGGGTCAAATGCTAGATTGTTGCATGCTGTAAACATCACCCTCTCCACTGTTTGAGTAAAGTGAAAGGTCTTGTGAGGTTTATAGATTTAGCTTCTGTTTATCCTAACAATGTTCTGGGATGCAATATTAATATGATACACCACAGTGCACAATAGTTTGTGTGTCATACTTCCTTATTGTTCTACTATTTGAATGGGTGAAAAGAAAACATAATCTTCTGCATTGTATAAACCGGCTGGTGAGATAGCAGTTGATTTCTGATGTATTCATTGTTATTTATTTCACCTGCAAAATCTATCAGCTCAGCCCATAATGCAATAAAAGTCTTTCACACATATGAAAAATTGAATATTAGATAAGGACAATCAAAGTATTCTTTCTTTTTAACAGAATGTTACTCTACAGAGTATTGCAGGAGAAATAGATGCTATAAAAAAATATATATAATTATATTATATATTGGACCATTATAATTGTATACATTGAGATATATATATATATATATATATATATATATATATATATATATATATAAAGAGAGAGAGAGAGAGAGGAGATAGAAAGAAGAGAGAGAGAGGGAGAGTATATATATATATATATATATATATATTTATATATATATATATATATATATATATATACGGGGCTCAAAATTTCAAGTCCAAAGCCACTAGTCAGGCCTTAAGTGTTACTCGCCACCAGTTGTCCCACTCATCTCATGAAATGACACTGTTAAATATTTTATGCAGAATTAAGTACAAAAATACCTTTTAACAACAACAACTTTAACAAAATTAACATAAAGCATATCAGTGCTGCCTTATCAGTGCAGCCCCATTAGTGCCACCTGATCAGTGGACATCAGAGCAGCCTAATCAGTGGCAATCAGTGCAGTCTTATCAGTGGCCATCAGTGCAGTCTCATCAGTGGCCATCAGTGCAGTCTCATCAGTGGCCATCAGTGCAGCCAATTAGTGCCTATCAGTGCAGCATATCAGTGCTGCCTTGTCAGTGCAGCACCATCAGTGCACCTTATTAGTGCATCTTCATGGTCTTCAGTGCTGCATCATCAGTGCCCATCAGTGCAGCCTCATTAGTGCCCTTCAGTGCAGCTTTTTAGTGCCCAGCATTACCACCTCATCAGTGGCCATCAGTGCCACCCCCTCAGTAGCCATCAGTGCCACCCCCTCAGTGGCTATCAGTGCAGCCTCATCAGTGGCCATCAGTGCAGCCTGTTAGTACCCATCATAACAGCATATCAGTGCCCATCATCACAGCATATCAGTGCTGCCTTATCAGTTCAGCTTGTTAGTGCCACCTCCTCAGTGGCCACCAGTGCCACCTTATCAGTGGCCATCAGTGCAGCCTCATCAGCGGCCATCAGTGTAGCCTCATCAGTGGCCACCAGTGCAGCCTATCAGTGCCCATCAGTGCGGCATATCAGTGCTGCCTTATCAGAGCAGCCCCATCAGTGCCACCTCATCAGTGACCATAAGTTCTGCTTCATCAGTGGCCATATCAGTGCTGCCACCTCATCAGTGGCCATCAGTGCAGTATATCAGTGCTTACTTATTAGTACAGCCCCATCAGTGCAGCCTCATCAGTGGCCATCAGTGAAGCCTCATCAGTGGCCATCAGTGCAGAATATCAGTGCTTCCTTATCAGTGCAGCCCCATCAGTGCCACCTAATCAGTGGCCATCAGAGCATCCTCATCAGTGGCAATCAGTGCCGTCTCATCAGTGGCCATCAGTGCAGCCTATTAGTGCCCATCAGTGCAGCCAATTAGTGCCTATCAGTGCAGCATATCAGTGCACCTTATCAATGCATATTCATGGTCTTCAGTGCTGCATCATCAGTGCCTATCAGTGCAGCCTTATTAGTGCCCTTCAGTGCAGCTTTTTAGTGTCCAGCATTACCACCTCATCAGTGGTCATCAGTGCCACCTCATCAATGGCCATCAGTGCCACCCCCTCAGTGGCCATCAGTCATCAGTGCCACCCCTCAGTGGCCATCAGTGCAGCCTCATCAGTGGCCATCAGTGCAGCCTGTTAGTACCCATCAGAACAGCATATCAGTGCCCATCATCAAAGCATATCAGTGCTGCCTTATCAGTTCAGCTTGTTAGTGCCACCTCACCAGTGCCCATCAGTGCTTGCCAGTGTCCATCAATGCAGCCTATTGGTACCCATAATTTCAGCCTCATCAGTGCTCATCAATGTAGCATGGAAGCATGGAAGAATTGAGAGGAGTGCTGGCCAGATTACGCAGAGTGGGGATCTCTTGCTGTGACACAGCTTGGATATGAAACACCGGCCACTGTCATACAAAGTCCTGCACAAACAAAAGACGTCACGTGACATCAGAAGGGGCGGTGCCACCAGATGATGTAGCCGGGTGGCCCTGCCCCTTACCTGTATAAGAACATTAAAAACTCAGAACGGGCATATAGCAGGAGGCATCCCAGAAGGTGGAGCATTTTCTTTTATATTTTACGGTTCCGACGGGTGTCGTGATTGACGATGGATATATATTTCGAGAGACACTAATTTTTTAATAAAAGACTTGTCAAAAACCGTTGGTTATTAATTTTTGACACTTTTTTGGTGAATGGGTAGGGGTTAATATGTACCTGATACCCATTCACATAAGGGGCTGGGATCTGGGGGCCCCCTTGTTAAAGGGAGCTTACAGACTCCGAAAAGCCCCCCGCCCACAGCCCCAGACAGCTGCAATCTGTGCTGTTCAATGAGTCCTTATAATACCTTCTGTTTGTCTCTTTTGTCAGCCCAGTGTGTTCACTGGTCCTGCTTTTCCTGAACTTGCAGTTCCCACCACATTTTGGTTCCTAAATGGGAGATTGAAAAGGATATTGGTCTGCTCTATTGGAAATCTGTCTTTCCTCACTCGTATTGATTAAACTTGCATTACGGTCCATTAGTACTGTATTCTTTGAAATACAGTATTTTATTTGTTGCCTTGACTTTCTGTTTCGGTGACCATGAACACTGTTAACTAAGATGACAGTGAAAATCTGTGTAAGCTCATGATGAGCTCCTCAGTGTGGTTGATCTAGGACAGTGATGGTGAACCTTGACACCCCAGATGTTTTGGAACTACATTTTCCATGATGCTCTGTCACGCATCATGGGAAATGTAGTTCCAAAACATCTGCAGTGCCAATGTTCGCCATCATTGATCTAGGATCTGGGTACTGTTTTGGAACCACACTGACAATTGATGGCTTTTTTCAGGTCAGAAAGCACCACAATTCTCACCACAGGCCAACTGATTCTCACATTTCTTTACAAATTATCCTAGCCTCTGCTCCAAAAATTCACTGCAGCAACTATATTATTATTGAATGATTCAAATATTTACATTGGCACTATTAGTGTCCTAATAATTACAGATAATTTCAGTGGAAGAGTTTTGGATGATTGTGGGTCACCTTGCTACAAAATCATGAATGTAGCAGTGGTATCATTCAAACGGAGGCAATTATAGTTAAGAGTTTTTATGTCCCTGAAATTTTAGCAAAATTTGGGAGATTTTAGTGAAATTTTGCCATTTTGGAGAAATGTATTGAGTTCATAAAAAGGCAAAATGTAGGCGGATGTTGTTGGCATTTATGGGTTCTTTAAAAGCTTTAAATAGCTATACTAGACTTGTTATTTTACCTCAAAAACAGCCCTACGTTAACCTCTTTATTTTGTGTATTTAACTAGACAATTAAAAAAAAAACATTTAAAGGGACAGTACATAAACAACACTCAAGTACATACAAAAAAGAAAAAAAAAATGTAAACACAAACAAAATTCAATTAAATAAACTAAACTTCCCTAATTACACCACTGTTCTAAAAAATGCAGATAAGAACATCACTTTTGTTGAGAAATTCATCCTAGCAGCTTAACAAGTGAAAATGACAGTGTCCATGATGCTTAAACTAGTAATTTTGCTAAGAAATTCATTTCACAGAAACCATTGCACTCATCCCTAGGGGCAACTGTATGGGTCCAAAAGTTATTAAAAATCCCCATAACATTTTCATGGGTTCTTTTTTTTGTTCATTGTTTGAACATTGTGCAAAACACGCTCAAGAGTTGCTTAAGGAAAGGTCTTTACATTAAAGCTAAGATTGTTCTAAGCCCTATAAAATGTATGTTATGAATGTAATTTGATTTTCATGTCACTAAGTCTTTTTTCTGCTCAGAACAATGATTTTCCAAAATGCCATCAGCAAAGAAAACGTGGCATGGCATGCCTAACAACAATTTACAGCTGACCTCAAAGCAACCGACTACAAACACAGCTAAAATAAATACATGGAAACTTTTTTTTTTATATGCTAGAGGATTTTTATTTCTGTACATCAATCAAGAGATTTTCACAACTCTGACAGATGTCACACAGCTAGGTCAGTGACGTGATTTTGTTAGACATGTGCATTCGTTTTCGTCCGAATGCATTTTCGTCCGAATTTCAGGTATTTTCGTTATCGTTTTAACAAACGATAACGAAAGTGCAGAATCCGAAAAACGAAAGATCCGACATAAACAAATGCTTTATTTTCGTTGTGACAACAGTTCGATATAGATAGGAGATTCAACGCTGATAATAACAATCTGTGTCCATTGAACCTGTCGTCGAATGTGCCTAACCTTAACTCTATTAGTCCACGATTATTCTACATAGAGAGAAAAGATTTGACGTAGAAAGGAAAAATTCGACGTAGAAAGGAAAGATTCGACGCAGAGAGGAAAGATTCGACGTAGAGAGGAAAGATTGCTGCTGGAATTGGGTGGAATTGCAGCTAAACTATACAGAGTCATACAGTTTAGCTGCTCCGTCGAATCTTCTTTGAACTTTCGACAGACACCATAAGCCTTCAATGACAGATTCGACCTTAATTCATTTGGATTTTCGGACGAATGCAATTTTTAACGAAAAACGAAATAAATAAAAACTAATTTCGGGAGTAACTAAATAAATTTATTTTTCGGACGAAAACGAAATTCCAAAACAAAATATTTCAGTTTGCACATGTCTAGATTTTGTTGCTCTGCAATTATGCAATACAGTTTGGAAACCTCTTGTCCCTAGCTAGTGAGTGGACAGTGAACAGGCAGCGTCAGATCGATGAGCTCCTTTTTCTCTTCTGCCAGTGTGTTCCTTGTCAGCACATGTGCATGTAGCTCACCTGATTGGCTTCTAGTGTTACCCCCTCTCTGTTCTAATCTAATGCTGTGTACACACAATTGGAATTTCGGACAGCAAAAGACCGATGAGAGCTTTTCATCGGAAAATGCGACCGTGTGTAGGCTGCATCGGAATTTTGCCAGCAAAAATTTGAGAGCATGTTCTCAATTTTTCAGACAGAAAAGGTTTCTATCAGAAATTCCGATCGCCTGTAGCAATTCCGACACGCACAATTCCTATGCATGCTTGAAAGCATAAAACTTCATTTTTTCTCGGCTCGTCTTAGTGTTGTACTTCACTACATTCTTGACGGTCGGAATTTGGTGTGACTGTGTGTAGGCAAGACAGTTTGAGCGGAATTCCGTAGGAATTTCGTCAGGAAAACCATCAGAGCTTTTTCCGACGAGAATTCCGATCGTGTGTATGCGGCATACGTGCTGCTTTACAGGGGATAACAAAAATAATATACCAGGAGTTATAACAGATATTTAAAAATAGCTGCATTTAAAAAAGTGTAATTATTTTGTAATAATTACATGATTGTCTAATTTTTTAGATTTCTTTACATATAGTTACATAGTTACATAGTAGGTGAGGTTGAAAAAAAGACACAAGTCCATCAAGTCCAACCTATGTGTTTGATTATATGTCAGTATTACATAGTAGATCCCTATATGTTGCGGTCATTCAGGTGCTTCTCTAATAGTTTCTTGAAACTATCAATGCCCCCTGCTGTTTTTTCAGACGGATTTTGTCCGACACTGGTGTTGCATACACACGGTCGGACAAAGTCCGATAGGACTTTGTTGTCGGAAAATTTTAGAGCAGGATCTCAAACTTTTTCTGTCGGAAATATCGACGGAAAAAGTCCGAAGGAGCCCACACACGGTCGGAATTTCCGACAACATGGTCCGATAGGACATTTTCCGTCGGAAAATCCGACCGTGTGTACGGGGCATAACAGTAAAGAACCTCTACGTAGTTTAAGGTTAAACCTCTTTTCTTCTAATTTTAATGAGTGGCCACGAGTCTTGTTAAACTCCCTTTTGCGAAAACGTTTTATCCCTATTGTGGGTCACCAGTATGGTACTTGTATATTGAAATCATATCCCCTCACAAGCGTCTTATCTCCATTTCCATTTCCAGTACATCCTTCCTGAGGACTGGTGCACAGAACTGGACAGCATACTCTAGGTGCAGCCGGACCGGAGTCCATGTTTCAGGTTTAAACTAGTAACCCTGCCTCTACCCATGTAGTATGCCCCCACACAGACTTATGATGCAAATTTGACCCAGCAGGTACTTGTGCTGCAGTGGTCAGTAGGAGTTACACGCTTTTGTTATCAATGGTATTACTGTGATGGTACTTCACTATCTATTCTTTCTACTGTTTTTCATTTATATATAACTTTCAAAAAAGCAAATAAAAATGTTATTTAAAAATACATAATTTAGTTGATTTTTTTGTAAAAGCAAGCATCATAAGCATGTGATTTTGACTTATTGTAGTCCCTGTACTGCAGAGCACAGAGGGTGGTAGGGAAATACAGCACAAGGAGTCAATCGGGTATGCTGAAGTAAAAGGAATATGGTGACAGGAGGAGAGCACAGAGTGACAGAAAGAAGAGCTCATTGGCGTTCTGGTTCTTCTTCTGCTGTTCAGTCACAGGGTGGTGGTGGGGAGTCTTGTAGGCAAATGGGAAACTGCGGTAGAGAAATATCAGGTCTTAGCTCTCTTAGCCTCAAAGTCATTATAAATACCTCTTCCATTTATTTTCTTAGCAGCCAAGATAGTTATAGCTAGATCTTGGAAATAACCCTTCATCTCCTTTTAAAGCAACACGCAAGAAACATGTCCATTAGCTCTCTAGGTGGTACACCAAATGGCCTTAAAATCCTTTGTTAAAGACTGGAGGATAAATAATGAGAAAATAGCTTCAAATAAAAAGAAGGAAGATGTATTAATATGCCAAGGGAATTTCACAGGTAAAACCAAAATAAATCATTTAAAACTTAAAGTTTAAATTACATTTTTTCAAGCCCAGGAAACTCCAAAAATAAGGTAGAGAATTGTTTGATTAAATGAACAATGAAAAATGTATTGACAGAGGCTGTTTCTGTAAGGATAGAACCAAAGGTGTAACCAAAAGCTTAAAGGTTAGACTTCAATGTGTTCAGTCCCTCAAAGCCTACCAGATAGCAGAACTCAAAAGTAATGTGCAGCAAAGAGAAATGTTGTTTGCACAAAATAAAATATGGACAATGGGAAGAAACCTATTGTATCCTCTGCAACCTATTTAGTTATGCCGTGGGACAAAGATACTAATATAGAACTGAAGTTTGCTGCCTTTTTTACATTCTTTTAGGCTGTTGGACTTTTGTATGTTTTTGTTATCTATAAAAAAAAAATCAAAACCCACCAGCCCCCCCCCCCCCCCCCCCCCCCAATAAAAAAATAAGAAAACCCAATGAAAAATGTTTCCTTGTTAGCATTGTGCATTTGGGTGTTAGGCCCCTTTAAGGTAAAACCTTCCTTTAGTGATATAGTGGGTGATATTAGTGCCTATATAAGTGCCAGGATGGGATAAGCCTTACACCCTAGAGCTAGTCAGATGTAGTTAGCTACTGCAAAGGGCCCTGGATAGGGCTACAATTTTGGGTGAAGTAGTGCAACATCGAGAAGGACCAGCTAGAGTTCCACTGAATCTTTTATAGTCTGCTGAGGGCTATAAAAGTCTTTTAGACCAGGCTAAGAGTCCTTTTAATGGAGTACTAGTATACCTGGGAATGAGTGTGACATCAGGGAGCAAGCCCAGCTGGGCAGAGCTATAGTATTGGACAATGAGAAAGACTAGTATACTAATGAGTGCACCTTGATTACACTCTGATGTGAAAGAAGCTGAATGCTGTCTTCATGTGGAATCTGTCCCAACACTGGGTGCTCCTAAGAAGAGAAGAGCTGTAATAGGGAAGATGGCTTACAAAGTATGTGCTTGGATTCTGCGTGCAAATTAGAGCTACAGAATGTAAGCTTCTATGTATGGCTTTTTGTGCGGAAGAGTTCTGTCAGTATGTCTATGTAATGTTAAAAGTCACGGCCATCTTTTAGGTTACTATAAAGTGCAGAAAACATATTTCTTGTGCAGACTTTCCTTTATTCTTAAATATTAGGGCCTGGAGCCAGGGGTGTTGTGAGCGGGCCTATGGCCAGGGGTTGGACACAATATGAGGAAGTGAAACAACTTCCAGTAAGTGGGTAGTTGTCCATTCCAAGAAGAAGCTGGGCAGGGCCTTAAGCAGTTGGGGGACAACAACCAGCAAATCATGAGCCCCCCAACACACATGGCTCCTTCCTGGCCACTCCTTCCTATACAATTGAGCCAAAAAAGAGTAAAACACATTAAAGGAGCATGGCCATAAAAAAAATATGTGGCAATATTATGCTTACACTCCCATGCTCCACCACTTAATCCAGCTTCTTTCTCCACCCATCGCTGCCCGATCACTTCAGGTTCAAGGATATTCAGCATCATTCTACCCATTTCCTGTGAACCCACCCTGGTAATGACATACCCTCTTTAGGTGCATCATTACATAGCCTGGACTCACAGAACTCCTGGGGAGAGATTTACTAAAACTGGTGCACAAAGAATCAGGTGCAGCTGTGCATAGTAACCAATCAGCTCCTGGGTTTTATTGTCAAAGCTTAATTGAACAACCTAAAGTTTGGTTACTATGCACAGCTGCACCAGAGTCTGTGTGCACCAGTTTTATTAAATTTCCCCCCCTAGACTGGGTGATGCCACTACTATGAAAGTAGGGCTCATGACTGCAGGGAAACAGTAAAAAAAAAATCCAGGGGTTTTAGATAGGAGACAGGCATTATTTTTATTGTGCAGAGGTACATTTCTGTATTTGTAACCATAAGCATTTTGCCCTCTCTGATGACTCTCTGGCTACTTTCACACTGGGGCGTTGGGGGCATCGTCGGTAAAGCGCAGCTATTTTTAGTGGTGCTTTACCGTAGTTTTTGTGGCCCTTTTTGGCCACTAGCGGGGCGCTTTTAACCCCCGCTACTGGCCGAAAAAGGGTTAAAAGCGCCCATAAAGCTTTGGCGGCGCTGCCCATTGACTTCAATGGGCAGGGGCGCTGTAGGAGTGCTGTATACGCCACTCCTACAGCGCCTCAAAGATGCAGCTTGCAGGACTTTTTTTGGCGTCCTGCCAGTGCACCGCTCCAGTGTAAAAAGCACTCGGCCTTTCACACTGGAGTGAGAGGAGAGGCTCTTTACAAGCACTATGCAGTCACTATTTTTAGTGCTATAGCCCCTGTAAAGCGCCTCAGTGTGGAAGAAGCCTAATGCATTTTGCCTCAAATGTTGCAAACTCATGCTTGGTCAGGATTAGGTATAATGTCTGGCAAAAATGTAAGCGTGGTAAGACAGTTCATGTGTATGTATTTAAACTATGTGTTTTCCTTTTTGCCTGCATTCTGTAGCAGATCTTCCACCTTAGCAGGCATTGCAGACACACAGAGTACTAGGAGGTCCTGGGGCAAATTTTGGGTTAGTAGAGGATAGCAAAAATAATAATAATGAATAGCATAATATAGTTTTACATCATTAACCTGAGTATACACTGGTAGAATTTTGCCCAAATTTTATTTTAAGAACCTTCATTCAATTTTCTAATAATTAGTGGGGTCAGATCAACATTTTTGTTTGACCGCAGTGATGACAAGATCCTTATGCCACATACACACGATCGGAAATTCCGCCAGCAAAAGTCTGATGAGTGCTTTTGGTCGGAAAATGCGACCGTGTGTTTGCTCCATTAGACTTTTGCTGGCGGAATTCCAGCCAGCAAAAGATCGAGAGCAGGTTCTCAATTTTTCAGTCGGAAAAAGTTTTGATCGGAAATTCCGATCGTCTGTACCAATTCCGACGCTCAAAAATTCCTACGCATGCTCGGAAACAATTTGGAGCATGCTCGGAAGCATTGAACTTCATTTTCTCGGCTTGTTGTAGTGTTGTACGTCACCGCATTCTTGACGGTCGAAAATCAGCGAACTTTTGTGTGACAGTGTGTATGCAAGCCAAGCTTGAGCGGAATTCCTTCGGAAAAACCATCCAACATTTTTCTGATGGAAAATCTGCTCGTGTGTACGCGGCATAAGGAGCAAGATGAGATAGTTTTCTGGATTAAACAACTGTCCAACAGTGTATGTGATTTTCCTTCAGGAAAGTCTATCACTACACAAATGTTAAAAGCAACATTTTGAACTATTTTCAAATTATATTCATCAACCTGTCAAATGTACTAAGAATGTTCGCACAATTTTTCATACAAATCTTTGTTTAAAAAGTATATAGCCAGCTTCGTAGATAAGGATACATCTTCACAGCTCAAACAGCTCTTTTATCACTCTCAAACCCCCACTACTCCATATGTGCTCTGGGGAGTTACCTGCATATAAGCCCCCTTTGCTGATAAGGTAGCCCTCTACTTCCCCCTAAACCTAAAGGGACCCTTACCCAAATAAGGGAGAGACAAACAGTATTTTCCAACCAATATGCATTTTTTTTTCTTATATCAGTGACACTCTGTGCCCAAGTTGTCACCTTGACAAAAAGACAAGGAAAAAAAACAAAAAACAAAAAAAGCTAACAGAGGTTCTACCTTTTTTTCCAATTTCTGACATCACAGAGACGGTCCAGGTTCAGAAGAATTGCGACTATATGGTTAGGATCCGCCCACATGCCTGGACCGCCACCTGGCTCAGCCTCTCAGTGAGACACTGAGAGGCTGAGCAAGCCGCTCCCGTCCTCTCCACAGCCCAGCGCTCCAGTGAGCAACGGGTGGCAGAGCAAAGAACGGGTGACTGACAGTCAGCAGCTCTCTGTTTACAGAGCTGCGAGAACCGAGCAATCAGTAGTGTTTGATCGCTCGGTTCTCAGTCCTAGGGCCGGCGGGGGACATATGCAGCATTAGACTGATGCTGCATCCACCTAGGTAAGTAAAAAAAAAAAGTTTCCCGTAATTCTCAGTGTTTCAAAATAACAAAATAAGCTTCCATTTAAACAACCATAGGGTCAAATGCTAGATTGTTGCATGCTGTAAACATCACCCTCTCCACTGTTTGAGTAAAGTGAAAGGTCTTGTGAGGTTTATAGATTTAGCTTCTGTTTATCCTAACAATGTTCTGGGATGCAATATTAATATGATACACCACAGTGCACAATAGTTTGTGTGTCATACTTCCTTATTGTTCTACTATTTGAATGGGTGAAAAGAAAACATAATCTTCTGCATTGTATAAACCGGCTGGTGAGATAGCAGTTGATTTCTGATGTATTCATTGTTATTTATTTCACCTGCAAAATCTATCAGCTCAGCCCATAATGCAATAAAAGTCTTTCACACATATGAAAAATTGAATATTAGATAAGGACAATCAAAGTATTCTTTCTTTTTAACAGAATGTGTTGCTCTACAGAGTATTGCAGGAGAAATAGATGCTATAAAAAATATATATAATTATATTATATATTGGACCATTATAATTGTATACATTGAGATATATATATATATATATATATATATATATATATATATATATATATATATATATAAAGAGAGAGAGAGAGAGAGAGAGAGAGAGAGAAGATAGAAAGAAGAGAGAGAGAGGGAGAGTATACATGTATAGAGTATATATATATATATATATATATATATACGGGGCTCAAAATTTCAAGTCCAAAGCCACTAGTCAGGCCTTAAGTGTTACTCGCCACCAGTTGTCCCACTCATCTCATGAAATGACACTGTTAAATATTTTATGCAGAATTAAGTACAAAAATACATTTTAACAACAACAACTTTAACAAAATTAACATAAAGCATATCAGTGCTGCCTTATCAGTGCAGCCCCATTAGTGCCACCTGATCAGTGGACATCAGAGCAGCCTCATCAGTGGCAATCAGTGCAGTCTTATCAGTGGCAATCAGTGCAGTCTCATCAGTGGCCATCAGTGCAGTCTATAAGTGCCCATCAGTGCAGCCAATTAGTGCCTATCAGTGCAGCATATCAGTGCTGCGTTGTCAGTGCAGCACCATCAGTGCACCTTATTAGTGCATCTTCATGGTCTTCAGTGCTGCATCATCAGTGCCCATCAGTGCAGCCTCATTAGTGCCCTTCAGTGCAGCTTTTTAGTGCCCAGCATTACCACCTCATCAGTGGCCATCAGTGCCACCCCCTCAGTAGCCATCAGTGCCACCCCCTCAGTGGCTATCAGTGCAGCCTCATCAGTGGCCATCAGTGCAGCCTGTTAGTACCCATCATAACAGCATATCAGTGCCCATCATCACAGCATATCAGTGCTGCCTTATCAGTTCAGCTTGTTAGTGCCACCTCCCCAGTGGCCACCAGTGCCACCTTATCAGTGGCCATCAGTGCAGCCTCATCAGCGGCCATCAGTGTAGCCTCATCAGTGGCCACCAGTGCAGCCTATCAGTGCCCATCAGTGCGGCATATCAGTGCTGCCTTATCAGAGCAGCCCCATCAGTGCCACCTCATCAGTGGCCATAAGTTCTGCTTCATCAGTGGCCATATCAGTGCTGCCACCTCATCAGTGGCCATCAGTGCAGTATATCAGTGCTTACTTATTAGTACAGCCCCATCAGTGCAGCCTCATCAGTGGCCATCAGTGAAGCCTCATCAGTGGCCATCAGTGCAGAATATCAGTGCTTCCTTATCAGTGCAGCCCCATCAGTGCCACCTAATCAGTGGCCATCAGAGCATCCTCATCAGTGGCAATCAGTGCCGTCTCATCAGTGGCCATCAGTGCAGCCTATTAGTGCCCATCAGTGCAGCCAATTAGTGCCTATCAGTGCAGCATATCAGTGCACCTTATCAGTGCATATTCATGGTCTTCAGTGCTGCATCATCAGTGCCTATCAGTGCAGCCTTATTAGTGCCCTTCAGTGCAGCTTTTTAGTGTCCAGCATTACCACCTCATCAGTGGTCATCAGTGCCACCTCATCAATGGCCATCAGTGCCACCCCCTCAGTGGCCATCAGTCATCAGTGCCACCCCTCAGTGGCCATCAGTGCAGCCTCATCAGTGGCCATCAGTGCAGCCTGTTAGTACCCATCAGAACAGCATATCAGTGCCCATCATCAAAGCATATCAGTGCTGCCTTATCAGTTCAGCTTGTTAGTGCCACCTCACCAGTGCCCATCAGTGCTTGCCAGTGTCCATCAATGCAGCCTATTGGTACCCATAATTTCAGCCTCATCAGTGCTCATCAATGTAGCATGGAAGCATGGAAGAATTGAGAGGAGTGCTGGCCAGATTACGCAGAGTGGGGATCTCTTGCTGTGACACAGCTTGGATATGAAACACCGGCCACTGTCATACAAAGTCCTGCACAAACAAAAAACGTCACGTGACATCAGAAGGGGCGGTGCCACCAGGTGATGTAGCCGGGTGGCCCTGCCCCTTACCTGTATAAGAACATTAAAAACTCAGAACGGGCATATAGCAGGAGGCCTCCCAGAAGGTGGAGCATTTTCTTTTATATTTTACGGTTCCGACGGGTGTCGTGATTGACGATGGATATATATTTCGAGAGACACTAATTTTTTAATAAAAGACTTGTCAAAAACCGTTGGTTATTAATTTTTGACACTTTTTTGGTGAATGGGTAGGGGTTAATATGTACCTGATACCCATTCACATAAGGGGCTGGGATCTGGGGGCCCCCTTGTTAAAGGGAGCTTACAGACTCCGAAAAGCCCCCCGCCCACAGCCCCAGACAGCTGCAATCTGTGCTGTTCAATGAGTCCTTATAATACCTTCTGTTTGTCTCTTTTGTCAGCCCAGTGTGTTCACTGGTCCTGCTTTTCCTGAACTTGCAGTTCCCACCACATTTTGGTTCCTAAATGGGAGATTGAAAAGGATATTGGTCTGCTCTATTGGAAATCTGTCTTTCCTCACTCGTATTGATTAAACTTGCATTACGGTCCATTAGTACTGTATTCTTTGAAATACAGTATTTTATTTGTTGCCTTGACTTTCTGTTTCGGTGACCATGAACACTGTAAAGTAAGATGACAGTGAAAATCTGTGTAAGCTCATGATGAGCTCCTCAGTGTGGTTGATCTAGGACAGTGATGGTGAACCTTGACACCCCAGATGTTTTGGAACTACATTTCCCATGATGCTCTGGCACACATCATGGGAAATGTAGTTCCAAAACATCTGCAGTGCCAATGTTCGCCATCATTGATCTAGGATCTGGGTACTGTTTTGGAACCACACTGACAATTGATGGCTTTTTTCAGGTCAGAAAGCACCACAATTCTCACCACAGGCCAACTGATTCTCACATTTCTTTACAAATTATCCTAGCCTCTGCTCCAAAAATTCACTGCAGCAACTATATTATTATTGAATGATTGAAATATTTACATTGGCACTATTAGTGTCCTAATAATTACAGATAATTTCAGTGGAAGAGTTTTGGATGAGTGTGGGTCTCCTTGCTACAAAAGCATGAATGTAGCAGTGGTATCATTCAAATGGAGGCAATTATAGTTAAGAGTTTTTATGTCCCTGAAATTATAGCAAAATTTGGGAGATTTCAGTGAAATTTTACCATTTTGGAGAAATGTATTGAGTTCATAAAAAGGCAAAATGTAGGCGGATGTTGTTGGCATTTATGGGTTCTTTAAAAGCTTTAAATAGCTATACTAGACTTGTTATTTTACCTCAAAAACAGCCCTACGTTGACCTCGTTATTTTGTGTATTTAACTATACAATAAAAAAAAAAACATTTAAAGGGACAGTACATAAACAACACTCAAGTACATACAAAAAAGAAAAAAAAAATGTAAACACAAACAAAATTCAATTAAACAAACTAAACTTCCCTAATTACACCACTGTTCTAAAAAATGCAGATAAGAACATCACTTTTGATGAGAAATTCATCCTAGCAGCTTAACAAGTGAAAATGACAGTGTCCATGATGCTTAAACTAGTAATTTTGCTAAGAAATTCATTTCACAGAAACCATTGCACTCATCCCTAGGGGCAACATTATGGGTCCAAAAGTTATTAAAAATCCCCATAACATTTTCATGGGTTCTTTTTTTTGTTCATTGTTTGAACATTGTGCAAAACACGCTCAAGAGTTGCTTAAGGAGGGGGCGTGGCGACCGAGCTCCGTAATGGACGCTTAATCCAGAGCTCCGCTCGGCCGCCGGAGAACATCCGACGACATCCGTGCCCCAGACCGCCATCCACGGCTGCAATACACCCTGCAGGCATCCCTCAGCTCTGCTGCATCGGCGGACATGACCCGCCATCGGAAAAACCCCCAACACCCGCAGAAACTACAGGAGTTCTTCAGAGCGCGCGGGTCTCCACAAAATGGCGCCGGCGCCTCAGGCACTCAAACGGCGAAGCAGGTCGGGACATCTGACGGCCGCTCCGGTCATCCACAGGCCAGAAACGGACCCCATCTGACGAGCGGATCCTCTTCTGGGACCTCTAGTCCATCCACCAGGAGCCCTGCAAAACAGAAGCAGAGGACCAAATCCCCTGTGAGACCGCTGATGGACCCTGAGATGGAGGTAAGCAGGCCTCCTAATATAGGGGATGTCACCACACAGCCCTCACAAGATCCCATAGCTGCCTTCCCTACCTCTGACAGGCCAGTTTCAGAAACAGTACTTAAGGATATGTTACTGTCCTTAAAAGCATCCATCCATGCTGACTTAACTGCCGGTATAAATCTTTGCCACAGAGAAGTTCAGGCCCTGGGTGACAGAGTGGATCAGGTGGAGCACAGCCTCAATAGGGTTACCTCATCATTCAATACAATGGTAGATGCACACAGTAACCATAGTGAGGAAATCGCATGGCTTAAAAACAAAGTCGCAGATTTGGAAGACCGATCCAGAAGGAACAACTTAAAAATTAGGGGGATTCCTGAATCTGTACTGCCTGCGCAACTACTACCATACGCCCAGGCCTTGTTCTCCACTCTACTGCCTTCCTTGTCCCCTCAGGATCTCATAGTAGACCGTATACACCGTATACCTAAACCATCATTTCTCCCGGAAAACATTCCTAGGGATGTGCTTCTCAGAGTCCACTACTACCATGTCAAAGAACAAATCCTAGTTACGTCACGCAGAGCTGACAACAAACATCCACAATATGCTGATTTGCAAATACTCCCAGATCTTTCTAGGCATACTCTCCAGCTACGTCGCAACCTGGCGACAATCACTAAGGCCCTGCGGAACCACAATATTCCACACAAGTGGAAATATCCCGCCAAGCTATCAATTACACACAATGGAGCTTCCTTGCTTGTCAACACACTGGAAGAAGGCTTAGCAGCACTCCGCCAATGGGGCATACTACCCAACAATACGTCTTCATCTGCACACAATTCCGCCTCCTCCCCATCTCCAATGCCTGAAGAATGGCAGGTAGTATCCCGCAAAAGGTCCTCAAAAAAGGACACTGGTGGTCACGGATGATAACCACACAACCTATGTTACACTTTTTTCTCCGGACACAGGGGTTATATGCTGCGATCCCTGTTTTTTCCCTCAGAACGCTGATAGCAGTTTCACCTGCACATGGATCAGTTTATGGATCCTTTTCTTACTATGTTCAGTATCTACTTACTACTAACTATGTTCAACTTTTGTTGTTTATGTATTTTTTTAAGTTCTATCTTTGAAGCACTACAACCGGAACAGAACTACCAGACGCTTGCAGATTCACCTGACATCCATGATCATCGCCAGATCACACTATTCGGTCGCAGTGAGTATATGCATAACACCGCCTTGCATAATCCACACCAACTGACCCATGCCTATTAACTGCCTATCTATTAATGCCCGTGGTTTAAACCACCCCGCTAAACGACTGTCCATGTGGTCTGAAGCCAAAAAACATAGGGCTGATATATTGTGCGTTCAAGAAACGCACTTCCAGGATACAAAAGCCCCCACTTGCTCCCACAGAGAGTACCCTCATGTATTTTTGGCCAATACTCCTGGACATAAAAAAGGAGGCGTCATGCTCGCTTTAAGGGATACCCTTTCCTTCCAACACAAAGAAACCATCACTGATCCGAACGGCAGGTTTATCATTCTTAAAGGAGACATAAACTCCGTGCCCTACACACTAGTATCCTTATATGCACCGAACTCTCATCAAATCCGCTTCCTTAGCAGACTGCTGAAAAAAGTGAAAGACCACCCTTATGGCTCTGTACTCTTATGCGGTGATTTCAATCTCATAGTGGACCCTAAACTGGACTCTTCTGCTCGCAAAACTAACAGTTCCTCATACCTCAGTAAACTGATGAACAATGCTGACCTGTTCGACATCTGGCGATGCATGCATGCAAATGAAAGAGACTACACTTTTTTTTTCACACAGGCATTGCTCGTACTCTCGCATTGACCTATTTCTGTCAGACAAATGGTTACTACAAAAGGTTTCCTCGGCTTGTATACACGACATAACTTGGTCTGACCACGCAGCAGTGACCATTACTATTATTGATCAGGCTGTCTCCTCTTCCCCACCCATCTGGCGCACTAACACAAGATTACTTCAAGACCCCCGTACCTCCACAGTGATCTCCAAACATATAAAGGACTTTTTTCTCAATAACACAGATTCTGTCAGTGACCCATTCACCCTTTGGAATGCCCACAAGGCATATATGAGGGGTATCTTGATTCAATTAGGCGCTAGGGAAAAAAGACGCAGAACAGCACAAATCACAGCTATCCTACATGACTTACACACTCTAGAGGATCAGAACAAACAGGCACCGACTACTGTCCTCACTCACAAGATATCCCAATGCAGAGATGCACTTAGGGCAATCCTTTCACAACAATACGACTACCACCTCAGACGCCTGAAATTGACGTCATACGCCAATGCCAATAGAGCTGGCAAATACCTGGCGAACAGACTCAAGAACGCACGTGTGAAGACGAGAATTTCCCACTTGCTTCACCCCACCCTGAAACACAAAATCACCAATCCACAAGACATTGCTAACCAATTCGCAGACTATTACAGTAGCCTATACAACATTAAGGAAGACCATTCCACGACACAACCTACTCCGGAACTTATACACAGTTTCCTAGAAACACTAAACTTACCCTCTTTATCAGAGGACCAACTTACATCCCTGAATGCACCATTCACAGCATCTGAAATAGCTGCTACAATAGCCACATTACCCCTTGGTAAATCACCTGGTCCTGATGGGTTCGCCAATGAATATTTTAAAATCTTTCAGTCACACCTTTCCCAACATCTGCAAACAATCTTCACTAAAGCTGCTGAATCTGCGTCTTTTCCCCCAGAAATGCTGAAGGCTTACGTTGTCACGTTACCTAAGCAGGGTAAAGATCCCACGACCCCTCCCAATTTCCGTCCGATTTCCTTATTGAACACAGACATTAAAATATATGCCAAACTTATTGCAAAACGTTTATCTGTGTTTATCCCACTCCTTATACAACGCGACCAGATGGGCTTTGTGAAGGGGAGACAAACCTCTGATGCTACCAGAAGAATCATTAATGTTGTTCACCATGCTGTAAGTACTCAAACGCCTTCTCTGCTGCTCTCTATTGACGCAGAGAAGGCGTTTGACAGGGTGCATTGGAAATACATGTCCATGACCTTATCTAAGTTCGGTTTTTGTGGTACCATACTCAATGCAGTGCTGGCCTTGTATTCTTGCCCATCGGCGCAGGTTTATACCTCCGGCATGTTATCAACCCCCTTTCAGATCACTAATGGTACTCGCCAGGGGTGCCCTCTATCCCCGACAATTTTCAATCTCATGATTGAACCTCTGGCGGAGACCATTAGATCTCACAAGGATATCACTGGTTTTCAAATGGGCTCTAAATCCCACGTTATCAACTTATTTGCTGACGATGTGATACTCATGCTTACTCGGCCTCTCTCCTCACTTCCTCAAGCCCACGACATACTTAAAACCTTCGGAGACGTCTCCTACTACAAAGTGAATTTCTCTAAATCTCTTATCTTAAATATGGGTCTAGCTACTAATGATTGCCTTAAACTACAACGACACCTCCCCTACTCATGGACTGACAAGGGATTACCATACCTAGGTATAACCCTGACTCATGACATTAAAAATATAGTTGACACTAATCTGAAACCTCTCCTAGCCAAGATAGGACCTCAAATTACTAACATTGCCAAAAAAGAATTGTCATGGCTTGGTAGACTGGCAGCATTTAAAATGCTGATACTCCCGCAAATTCTGTATGTTTTCAGGGCTATCCCACTCGACATACCCAAATCTTATATAAACTCCCTGTATAACCTTCAATGGCGACTACTGTGGGGAGACAAAAAAGCCAGGTGCTCACGGACTAATCTACTACCCCATAAATCGGCGGGAGGTGCAGGCCTTATTGACATACAGGATTACCTATATGCCACCAGACTTGACCAACTTAAACACTGGTACCCTTCAGATGACGGGCCACTATGGGTGGACATTGAAACCACCTTAGCTCCCATACCTGATTTACCTACAGTTCTGCTGGGGGACAATTGGCTACCCTGGAACCTACGGAAACTGCCTCCTACTATTGCCACGTCTCTGCGGGCCTGGAGGTTCCTAATATCCCGCCACCTCAATAATAGCAAAAATATAGACTACTACCTTCCACTTAATATAATAGAGACCAACGTCCCTATGCTTTCCCTGAAACAATTCCCCTCCCTAGGGATTAAGTCTGTACAGGACTTACTTCACGACGATAACCCACTATCAGCATCGGACTTAATGACTAAATACAATATGCCTAACTGTATGTTATTCACATGTATACGAGTAGCACACTTTATGAAGAACAATCCAATTGGTACTCTAGCTCTACCTACTTCGGTGTGGCAACACCTCACCAAAGGTCCACAGAGCAATAAAGGTATAGCAATGTACTACAATCTTTTGCACAACAAACAGGTATTTGTTAAATCGGTGGCACATATGAAGTGGGACTCCGACATGGGTATCACAATCACAGATGACCAATGGAAATTTGCATTCCACATTATACAAAAATCTTCCCATTGCATTAGCCACTGGGAAACTTCACTTAGAGTTATCAACCGGTGGCAATACACCCCCTGTAGACTTGCGAAAATGTTCCCGGGTACTTCCCCTCTCTGCTGGAGAAACTGCGGTCACAAAGGCCATATTCTCCACATTCTCTGGGAATGCCCAAGTATCACCAGTCTGTGGAACCAAACGTTTACACTCATTTCATCCCTAACAGGGTTGATTACACATCCCACCCCCTCATTGGCTATACTACTGATAGGTTTGGAAGATTTTCCATACACAATGAGACATGTGGTGTCCCACATTATATTGGTTACCAGATCCTTGATACTACAACATTGGAAAACAATCCCGACTGTAAATATCACTGATGTTACCAGAAAAGTCCACCAAAACTACACGTTCGAACGGCTCTTGGCAATTAATTCACTTAATTGTTCTAAATTTGATGACATGTGGAAAATATGGACCGACAAATACGCTATCACATAGCTTTCTACATAACTTACTGAGAATGCTGTACATATTCTGGTTCTGTGCTTCTATATGCTTATAATTTTTGTTTTGTTCTATTTACTTCTTTGTATGTTACAAAACTCAATAAACATTTTTGAATGAAAAAAAAAAAAAAAAAAAAAGAGTTGCTTAAGGAAAGGTCTTTACATTAAAGCTAAGATTGTTCTAAGCCCTTAAAAATGTATGTTATGAATGTAATTTGATTTTCATGTCACTAAGTCTTTTTTCTGCTCAGAACAATGATTTTCCAAAATGCCATCAGCAAAGAAAACGTGGCATGGCATGCCTAACAACAATTTACAGCTGACCTCAAAGCAACCGACTACAAAGACAGCTAAAATAAATACATGGAAACTTTTTTTTTATATGCTAGAGGATTTTTATTTCTGTACATCAATCAAGAGATTTTCACAACTCTGACAGATGTCACACAGCTAGGTCAGTGACGTGATTTTGTTAGACATGTGCATTCGTTTTCGTCCGAATGCATTTTCATCCGTATTTCAGGTATTTTCGTTATCGTTTTAACAAACGATAACGAAAGTGCAGAATCCGAAAAACAAAAGATCCAACGTAAACAAATGCTTTATTTTCGTTGTGACAACAGTTCGATATAGATAGGAGATTCAACGCTGACAATAACAATCTGTGTCCATTGAACCTGTGGTCGAATGTGCCTAACCTTAACTCTATTAGTCCAAGATTATTCTAATTGCAGCTAAACTATACAGAGTCATACAGTTTAACTGCTCCGTCAAATCTTCTTTGAACTTTCGACAGACACCATAAGCCTTCAATGACAGATTCAACCTTAATTCATTTGGATTTTCGGACGAATGCAATTTTTAACGAAAAACAAAATAAATAAAAACGAATTTTGGGAGTAACTAAATAAATTTATTTTTCGGACGAAAACGAAATTCCAAAACAAAATATTTCAGTTTGCACATGTCTAGATTTTGTTGCTCTGCAATTATGCAATACAGTTTGGAAACCTCTTGTCCCTAGCTAGTGAGTGGACAGTGAACAGGCAGCGTCAGATCGATGAGCTCCTTTTTCTCTTCTGCCAGTGTGTTCCTTGTCAGCACATGTGCATGTAGCTCACCTGATTGGCTTCTAGTGTTACCCCCTCTCTGTTCTAATCTAATGCTGTGTACACACAATTGGAATTTCGGACAGCAAAAGAACGATGAGAGCTTTTCATCGGAAAATGCAACCGTGTGTAGGCTGCATCGGAATTTTGCCAGCAAAAATTTGAGAGCATGTTCTCAATTTTTCAGACGGAAAAGGTTTCTATCAGAAATTCCGATCGCCTGTAGCAATTCCGACACGCACAATTCCTATGCATGCTTGGAAGCATTAAACTTCATTTTTTCTCTGCTCGTCGTAGTGTTGTACTTCACTACATTCTTGACGGTCGGAATTTGGTGTGACCGTGTGTAGGCAAGACAGTTTGAGCGGAATTCCGTAGGAATTTCGTCAGGAAAACCATCAGAGCTTTTTCCGACGAGAATTCCGATCGTGTGTATGCGGCATACGTGCTGCTTTACAGGGGATAACAAAAATAATATACCAGGAGTTATAACAGATATTTAAAAATAGCTGCATTTAAAAAAGTGTAATTATTTTGTAATAATTACATGATTGTCTAATTTTTTAGATTTCTTTACATAGTAGGTGAGGTTGAAAAAAGACACAAGTCCATCAAGTCCAACCTATGTGTGTGATTATATGTCAGTATTACATAGTAGATCCCTATATGTTGCGGTCATTCAGGTGCTTCTCTAATAGTTTCTTGAAACTATCAATGCCCCCTGCTGAGACCAGATCCTTGCCGCTCTTATGCCCCGGAAATTCCGACCACAAAATCCGTCTGATTTTTTCCGACGGATTTTGTCCGACACTGGTGTTGCATACACACGGTCAAACAAAGTTGTCGGAAAATCTGATCATTCTGAACGTGGTGACGTTTGTTGCGTACGACGGGACTACGTAGAGGCTAGTAGCCAATAGCTTTGGTCTTGTAATGTGATCTGAGCATGCGTGGCACTTTGTCCGTCGGAATTCGCTACACACGATCGGAAAAAGTCCGATAGGACTTTGTTGTCGGAAAATTTTAGAGCAGGAAAATTTTTGAGCAGGAAAAAGTCCGATGGAGCCCACACACGGTCGGAATTTCCGACAACATGGTCCGATAGGACATTTTACGTTGGAAAATCCGACCGTGTGTACGGGGCATAACAGTAAAGAACCTCTACGTAGTTTAAGGTTAAACCTCTTTTCTTCTAATTTTAATGAGTGGCCATGAGTCTTGTTAAACTCCCTTTTGCGAAAAAGTTTTTTCCCTATTGTGGGGTCACCAGTACAGTATTTGTATATTGAAATCATATCCCCTCTTAAGTGTCTCTTCTCCAGAGAGAATAAGTTCAGTGTTCGCAACATTTCCTCATAACTAATATCCTCCAGACCCTTTATTAGCTTTGTTGCCCTTCTTTGTACTCGCTCCATTTCCAGTACATCCTTCCTGAGGACTGGTGTCCAGAACTGGACAGCATACCCTAGGTGCGGCCGGACCAGAGTCCATGTTTCATGTTTAAACTAATAATCCTGCCCCTACCCATGTAGTATGCCCCCACACAGACTTATGATGCAAATTTGAGCCAGCAGGTACTTGTGCTGCAGTGGTCAGTGGGAGTTGCATGCTTTTGGTATCAATGTTATTACTGTGCTGGTACTTTACTATCTATTCTTTCTACTGTTTTTCATTTATATATAACTTTCAAAAAAGAAAATAAAAATGTTATTTAAAAATACATAATTCAGTTGATTTTTTTTGTAAATACAAGCAGCATAAGCCTGTGATTTTGACTTATTGTAGTCCGTGTACTGCAGAGGGCAGAGAGTGGTAGGGAAAGACAGCACAAGGAGTCAATCAGGTATGCTGAAGTAAAAGGAATATGGTGACAGGAGGAGAGCGCAGAGTGACAGAAAGAAGAGCTCATTGACATTCTGCTTCTTCTTCAGCTGTTCAGTTACAGGGTGGTGGTGGGGAGGAGAATTGTAGGCAAATAGGAAACTGCAGTAGAGAAAGGTCAGGTCTTAGCTCTCTTATGCCAAGTACGCACGATCTGACTTTTCGCCCGGACTATCCGTTGGACTTAGTTCCAGCGAAGGTTTCCAAACGTGCGGATTTGCACACACACGCCTGGACATTTCACCGGAGTTTTTTTTACACGGAGTAGTCTGTTTATTTAGAACGTGACTCCAGGTCGACGGGACTAGCGAAGGAAGTCAATGCCGCCGCCTTGATCGACGAGATTGACACCTCGCTAGCCCCGTCACCTGGTATGGATTTAAAGGGGAATCCCTACACCAAAAAAACGGCGTGGGGTCCCCCCAAATCCATATTAGACCCTTATCCTAGCACGCAGCCCGGCCGGTCAGGAAAGGGGGTGGGGACGAGCGAGCGCCCCCCCTCCTGAGCCGTACCAGGCCGTGTGACCTCCACATGGGGGGGTGCTTTGGGGAAAGGGGGACAATGGTTGTCGGGGTCTGCGGGCGGGGGGCTTATCGGAATCCGGCCCCAGATCCCGGCCCCCCACCCTATGTGAATGAGTATGGGGTACCATGTACCCTACCCATTCACCTGGGTGTAAATAAAAACACAACACAAGTTTTTAAAATACTTTATTACGCAGCTCCGGGGGTCTTCTTCTGTCTTGGGGGGTCTTCTCACCGGACTCCTCGGCTATCTTCTGCTAGCTCTGTTACTAGCGGAGGAGCCGGCTTTCTCCATCACCGCTGCCGTCTGGTGGTCTTGTTCCGACTTCGGGGGTCTTGTCCCGCTCTTCTGTTCTTATTGCCTTCTGTCGCTGTCGCCGCTGCCACCTTCTGCTTCTGCTTCTTCTTCCTCTTCTTCTTCTTTCTTCATCCAATGCTAACAAGATGCTGTCTCTGCTTGCAATGGACCCGACGTGTTGCGCGGCCAGTCCTGCGGATAATTTTGAGTCAAAACTTCTTACTACGTCCGCCGTAATTTTGGGAAGAAAAAGTCCACCAGAGCCCACACACGGGCGGATTGTCCGGAGGACAATCCCGCCGAATAGTCCGATCGTGTGTACGGGGCATTAGCCTCAAAGTCATTATAAATACCTCTATTATAGAGGTGAATTATAAAGTATTATTATGTTGGTGTATGGTAACCTCTTGGTACCTCGCCTTGTATGTCTCCCCTAACTGTTTTAGGGATATTTGGGCTATTTGGTACATGTGTACAAAAGTTAGAAGACTTTGGACTAGAGCTTACAACTTTATTTATTCTGTGACACGGACTAATATCAAAAAATCTCTCTGGCAAGCCCTTCTTAGTCAACCTTTTAAGGAGACACTGGTATCTACTGAAACAAACAATCTCATTCATTTTCTTAGCAGCCAAGGTAGCTATAGCTAGATCTTGGAAATCACCCTTCATCTCCTTTTATCTGATCAAAGCAAAATTGTCCTGGATTATGGTAAATGAGAAACTAACAGCAGTTTTAATGGACAAAATATATTTATTTAAAAAAAATGTGATCCGGAGAGCGCATGCGCGGGGCTTCCAAGATGGCCGCCGTCATCTGAAGCTCCGCTCCACCACAGCCCGCCGCTGCCCACCGGAACTAACAGAGGGCTCAGGAACTTCGTTCCTTGAGCCATCCATACGGGGGATTGCCCCAGGAACCCAGCGCTGCACCTACCGCTGCCCAGGAGGGCTTCTTCGGCCAGATAACGGACGATTCCCGTCCCCCTCAGGATTTCCAAGATGGCCGCCGTCATCTAACGCCCCGCTCCACCACGGACTGCCGCTACCCTCTGGAGCTAACAGAGGGCTCGGGAACAGCGATCCTTTAGCCATCCACACTGGGGATCACCCCAGGAACCCATCGCTACACACACCGCTGCCCAGGAGGGCCCCTTCAGGTCAGATAACGGCCGTTCCCGGCCCCCTCAGGTAATCCAAGATGGCCGCCGCCATCTAACGCCCCACTCCATCACAGCCTGCCCTCAGAACACCTATACACCCTGCTCTTTGTGCCATCCATATAAAGGGCCAACACAGGAACCCACCACTACATATCCCGCTACCCAGGAGGGCTCCAGTGGGCTATATTCGTGGGCCAGATGTTGAACGTTCCCGGCCCCCTCAGCTATGCCAAGATGGCGTCGGCCACACGAGACCCGCAGGCCTCTGAGGGGAATGTGCAATCAATCGCTGACCAGGACCAGGACGGGCATCTATATACAGGTACTGACTTCCCCCCCCTGCAGACAGTCAGTTCTCCCTCCTCTACAGAATCCCTACTAGGGGGATTATGCCCAGGCTACCCCACAACCCCACAGATGGATCCTCACACAGGCATGTTGCTTGCAGTCAGCGAAGCACAGGAGGACATACCTATCCCCACTGACTTCCCGTCTATGATGGCAGCTTTCTCCCAAATGCTATCTAAAAGTCTTGCCATTAACGCTGCTCAAATCACTACATCTATACATACATCTTTACATGCTGACCTGCAGCAAATAGGCCTAAGGATAGATACCATAGAACAGAAATCTGACCAAGCAGTAGCTCAGATTAACCAGAACTCTGCCAGACTGCAAGAAGTACAAGATCAATTAGAAACGGCATTCGCCAAAATCGACGACCTCGAGAATAGGTCGAGAAGATATAACTTCAGATTAAGAGGGCTCCCGGAATCTGAAAAAGACGTGCATAAAGCAGTTAAATCTTTGATTAAAGGCCTTATCCCTGACATCCCTGACCACCGTTTGGAGCTTGACAGAGCACACAGAGCGCTGCAGGCCCCCCGCTCTGACGGACTGCCCCGAGATATTATTGTCAAACCACACCATTTCTCAGTCAAAGAGGAAGTTATGAGGAAAGCACGATACTCAGATAATCTCACTTTACTCGGACACAAGATTCAGATCTTCGCTGACCTTTCGCCTTACACGGTACAAAAGAGGCGATCTTTCAAACCGCTGCTGCAGGTGCTACTAGATAAAGAAATAGCATACAGATGGTCTTTCCCGCTTCGCCTGAACTTTTCCTACAAAAACAGAAGTTACTGCTTCTCTTCTTTCCAAGAAGGCGAACGCCTTCTCACTCATCTTGGCCTGATTCAGCTGGAACCTTCACCTGCTCCGCCCGTCAGAGGACCCCCTTCCTCATCTAAGAGACCCCCGCCAGCGAGCCCCTTGCAAAGATCCTGGATGAAGCAAGGCCCCAAACGCACTAAAGAAAATGTTCCGCCTTGAGCAATCTTCTTCCTCCTCCATATGTTCCTCACTGGACTTCTCCCCAGGTTTTGGGGCATTACTTAGGGCGAAGGACTGGTTAGGACCCTCGCTTCTTCCCCTCTTCCTTATAGAGGGAGGATTTGAGGGGTCCACCTTCCCCTGCAGTAAAAACTGCCTTTGTTCGTGGTTCAGCTCCAATGCATACTGACTTTTTTTTGTTTTTATTATATATTTTCAGAGCGCTGCCTGCTCTCATGCTTTACGCATTGTAACTTGGTCCCCCTTCCACTGAGGGCATGTTATACTTTATTTTTTATTTTATTTTTTTCTTTATCACTCATGTAGTAGCCTGCCTGGTCATAGGGCATTTTTCTAGTTCTAGGCTGAAACTATGTTTTACTAAGTTTATTGTATTTCTTTGGATACACTTTAATCTACCTGGGTTCAGGTACACTCAGGGTCACTCTGGGGGACTTGCCGGGATATAGGAACTTATTATATGTTCTAGTCAGTTCCTTTTTTACTTCCTCTACTTTTTATACATATTTTTTTTTCTTTTTTTTTTTTTTTTTTGGAATCTGGCTCGCTCACAGGCTCCTTCACCTGTGGGGGGGCTGCGGGACTGCCAGACCAAAGCGAGTCGCACGTTGTGACTCTGACACATGAGGTATTTTTTAGGTGATAATGGAGCTCACTCCCCCTGGGAGCGCTCTGGCAATTGTTCATAAAGGGACTTCTTGGACCCCTTAGATACTACTGAGTTGAGGTGGGAGGGCTGTGGTGGACCCAGTACGCCTCAATTGGATCAGGAGCCCATTTGGCATACCTGAATCCTCCTCCGGATTTTCCTTGCTAGGAAAATCCGGTACCACAGGGTTTAGAGTGGGTTTGGAGTATCCAAACCGACTTGGGGTTGGGAAGGGGTCAGGGGACCCCTCTGTTTTATTATGTTTTGAGTCTAATGTTGTAATGTCACACCAGCTTGTTACTAATTTTTTTGTTTTTCTTACTTCCCTCCTTTTCCCTTTCATCTCTTTTCCCTTGCTTTTCCCAGGTACTTTAGGCGGAGTTCGTGGATCTCACAGTCTCTTCCAGTCGTCGTTCCCAGGTTCCAGGTACTTCTCTATAGGCTCCGAGGGCTATACTAGGTCTCCTCTCCTATGCTGGCAGGGTAAGTCACAAAATGTCTGTATAGACAACCCCCTTCTGATCTATGCCTGATACACCTACCTTGTCGACTACCCTTAAAATCATCTCTCACAACACGCAAGGCCTCAACTCCCCGATCAAGCGTAGGAAAATCTTCCAATTTTACCACTCATTGCATGCTGACGTCCTCCTGCTTCAGGAGACACACTTCCCCTCTACATTTAAACCCTCTTTTTTACATCAACGCTTTACACAATTTTTTTTAGCTTCGGCTGAGAACAAAACTAAAGGGGTGGCGATTTGTTTTGCTAAACACGTAAACCTCTCCCTCACGGACACTATTGTTGATCCTCAGGGACGCTATGTACTAGTCTCCGGCCTTATAGATGGGGAACTCTATACATTTGTGTCCTATTATGCGCCAAATAAGGGTCAAAAATCCTTCTTAGAATCTCTGCTTACTAAATTACATGCGCATCTTAAGGGGACGGTTTTCCTGGGTGGGGACACGAATATAGCCTTTGACTTCTCTTTGGACAAGTTTGCTGACGGAAAGTCCAAACCCAAACGCCCTACTAAGCAGAGTGTCAAAATTGCCAAAATGCTCAACGAGGCGGACCTGATCGATATCTGGCGGGAAGCCAACCCACATGTAAGGGACTACACACATTTCTCGGTTCCCCACAACTCCTATGCCAGGATAGACCACATCTTCACCCGTGCCACTACACTCCCTCTCATTAAATACTCCAAGATCATTGACACGCCTCTTTCGGACCACTCCATTGTTTCACTTTTGACATGTAAACCAGCAGGAACGGACAGCCGACCGCGTTGGCGCTTACGGGAAACCCTATTGAATGACCCTATACAATGTACGTTACTGGAAAACGCTATACAAGAATACTTTACTTTAAACTCGACAGAAGGGATATCTCCTGTTACCATTTGGGCAGCTCACAAAACTGTTATAAGGGGTAAACTGATTCAATTATCCTCTAAACTCAGGGCAGAACATAGGGCTGATACAGTGAAACTTACGGAGGAATTCGGTAGATTATCTAAGGAGCATAAACGTAACCCCAATGCTACCTCGCTAGCAAAATTAGATTCAGCACGGGCCCACCTAAACATGTCATTGACTACATCGGCTGCCCAACACCTTAATTGGACTGGGGCCAAATTTTACGCACAGAAGGATAGGATGGGTTCCAGACTGGCGGCTAAACTTTCCCCTAAACTACGCACACAGGCATTCCCCAAACTAAAAGTGACCTCTGGGGAACTTTCACAGAATCCTAGCAAGATAATGGACACCTTTAAACAATTTTATGCAGATCTTTACAAACGTAGCCCCAGTTCCTCCACCGCTCTGGGGGATAATTTCCTCAATAACCTCCCGTTGCCCTCGAAAAAGCACATGCTGAACTCCTGGAGAGCCCGTTCACCCACAAGGAAGTCCTGGACACTATTAAACGCCTTAAGCTGGGCTCCTCACCGGGTCCGGATGGCCTCTCCACGGGTTATTATAAGAAATTTGGACACTGCTTAGTACCCCATTTAACTAGACTGTTCAACTCTCTCAGGGATGGAGCCACTCTGAATCCGGACTTGAACTCGGCTTATATTTCAGTCATACCGAAACCGGATAAGGATACTAGTGTGGTAGGTAATTACCGCCCGATATCTCTTATTAACAATGATATCAAAATAATGACTAAGATTCTGGCCGACAGACTCTCCAGCTTTATTTTGTCATATGTTCACAAGGATCAGGTAGGCTTCATCCCTGGGAGACAAGGCCCGGACCAGATCAGGCGAGCGATTGACATTATTTCTCTGCTAAATTCTCACTGGGATGGGGGTCCCGCACAAAAGGGCTTTTTACTTTCAATTGACCTGCACAAGGCGTTTGATTCAATAGATTGGGCATACCTATCTGATATCCTAAGGCGCTGGGGTTGTGGCAAATATTTTCTTAATCTGATTGATTCCCTTTATTCCGCTCCTACGGCGCAGGTTCGCCTTTTGGGCAGATATTCTGAGTCCTTCCCTATAGGCAGGGGGACCAGACAAGGGTGCCCACTGTCGCCGCTTTTGTTCGCAATAGCTATCGAAACTTTAGCCATCGCTCTGAGAACAAACCCCGACATTAAAGGAGTTAATTGTGGCCCCCGAGAGCACAAATGTGCACTATATGCAGATGACCTTCTCCTCTTTGTCACTTCCCCCCTGACTTCAATACCAGTGATCCTGCGGACTCTTCGTGAATTCAGTGGGATTTCTGGTCTACGGGTTAACATGGACAAATCACTGGCCTTGAACATAACTCTCCCTCCGGATCTTCTCAAACAGCTCACGGACAATTTCTCTTTTGCTTGGGCACCTCGCCAGATCCCTTATTTGGGTATCAAGCTTACCTCAAGTATTGACGGTTTATTCCTAGCAAATTATCCCCCCATGGTACAGAAATGTAAACAGGACATGGAGAGGTGGTCTAGATGTGCTCTATCCTGGCTGGGCAGAATTCATGCGGTCAAAATGACACTGCTACCAAAGCTCCTGTATCTTTTCCGCTCTCTACCAATCCCGATACCCAAACGCTTTCTTACTAAAATGCAGTCGGATATATTACGTTTTATTTGGGGTAATAAAGGTTACAGATGTCCTTCTATTACGCTCTATAGATTAAAGACACAAGGGGGTTTGGGACTACCCAACTTGTGGGGATATTATCAGGCGGCTAGACTGGCACAAATATCCTTAGCCTACTCGAGTCATAACAAACCAGATTGGCTTGCTATGGAACGACAATCTGTCCCGTTGAACACGATAGATTTCCTTTTAGGCTGTGGGCCGAAAGACAGACCAGCAATAATGGCACCCACTCTCTCTCACTCCATAGCACTTAGCTCCAAACTTTTCTCCCGTAGCGCCTTAATTTCCCCACTGAGCCCCCTAAAACACATATTTCATAATCCTGACTTTCCCCCTGGAATGAACATTGAAGCATTTAAATGGTGGACCGACAAAGGCCTCTATCGTATTGGACACTTTTTTTCCCCTGCTGGACCCCTCTCACTGACACACTATAAGAAGAAATTGGATTTACCTGACTCAGAACTTTTTAGACATGCACAGATCTCCCACTTTATACACTCCATCTGGAACAACAAACCCCTACCCCCAGATGTTACTCCTTTTGAGCGCTGGTGTATCACTACGGAGGATCAGAAGGGAGGCATTTCACTGATTTATATGGCACTTATGACTAAACAATCCAAACCCTCTTATGCCCGAGCCTGGGAGCACGACATGGACGAGTCTTGGGACACTACGACGTGGTATCGCGCCTCAACGAGAGCATTCAAAGGTATTCTTAATATCTCCCTTATCGAAGCCGGACTAAAAGTTCTAACACGATGGTACTATGTTCCTTCCAGGCTAGCGACTATATTCCCAGGCACCTCACCGGTATGTTTCCGAGGTTGCGGACTGGAGGGCTCAATGATTCATATTTGGTGGACTTGTCCCCGCATACGATCATTTTGGCACAAAGTTTTCCGCACTATTAGCTCACTGACGGGGACTACTGTTGTACCACATCCTCGGTGGGCATTATTTAATTTTCAGATCCCGAAGCTATCCAAAACCTCCCAGATGTTGTCATTGTTCTTATGCCTAGGTGCTAAAATGACTATCGCTAAGGCCTGGAAGACGCATACCATCTCTTTTTGGATGTTTAAAAGAAAGGTTACATGGGTCATGGTGCAGGAACAAATTGTTGCTAAACTCAATGACAAAACTGAGCAATTCAGGGACCTTTGGGAACCTTGGGCGACCCTTTGTGATATCTCACTCATTCCTGGCGTACCCCCGGGAGCTATGAACTCCCGAGGCACTAGTGAATGAGTTTGGCATTACCTTCCTTTCTTCTTTCCTCCCCCCTCACACGTTTTTCTCTCCCCCTTTTATTTATTTTGTCGCCTCTCTTGGCGAATACATTCGCCTTCATGCTATCATACTGGTTAGTCTCTTGCCACTTTATATGAATCTGAAACTTTATGGTGACTATTACACCGCCACTTCCGCTCTGACACTGACCCAGGATTCATTTTGCATGGGATAGCTCTGTGTCCTCGTCTCCTGGGCTGCAGCAGGATCCCAATTGGGGCTCCTGGGAGCACGGGGTTCTCAGGGTTCTTCTAGCCCTGGTCATTGTCACGGAATGCTGGGCTGCAATGGACCGTTACATCTTGGTCTGCAGGGACGGACGCCTGCTGACTGAGACGACATTCACAGTTACTTTGACAAACTGCTATGTTGCTTATGAATGAATGAATGAATGAATGAATGAATAACTTGTATAGCGCTACAATGCGAACTGAATCGCCTCAAGGCGCTGTATTGACATTTGGTTGTCGAGCTTCTAGAAGAGGTGGGTCTTGAGTTTCTTCCTGAAGGCCTGATGGTTTTCTTCCATGCGAATGTCGGTTGGTAGAGCGTTCCATAGCCGTGGACCTTGGACAGCGAATCTCCGTTCCCCCTTTGATTTGTAGCGGGATTTGGGAATGAGGAGAAGATTTTGATTAGCCGATCGAAGACTGCGATTCGGTATGTAGTGTTTTATTTTCTCGCGAAGGTATTGCGGGGCGTTTCCATGTGCGCATTTGTGGGTGAGGCAGAGGGTCTTGAATGCGACCCGACTCCTTACATTTAGCCAATGTAGGTTCCTCAGGGAAGGGGAGATGGATTCCCAGGGTTTTTTTCCTGTTATCAGCCTTGCCGCTGTGTTTTGGATAAGTTGTAAGCGCGCAAGTTGATATTGGGGTAACCCTATGTAGAGGGAGTTAGCATAGTCGAGTCGAGAATTGATGATCGTTCCAACTACCACTGCTTTGTCCTCTTTTGGAATGAAGGGGAGGAGTCTGCGTAGCAGGCGGAGCAGATGGTGAGAACCACTGACCACTGCTCCTATTTGGGCATCCATTGACATTTCTGAGTCAAAAATGACTCCGAGACTCTTAGCCTTGGTCCTTGGGGCGATGGTCTGTCCAAAGATGGTAGGAGGTGTCCAAGGGATCTTGGTTCGGGGGTTATGATTTGCATGTAGAATAAGAAGTTCTGTTTTTGATTCATTAAGTTTGAGGGAGCTGGCAGTCATCCAGTCGTCTATCATAGTGAGGCATTTTCCTAATTGCTGATGATGGTCTTTTTGTCCGGTGATACGAAAATATAATTGAGTGTCGTCGGCGTATGAGTGGAAGCAGAGGTCTGATCTTCTGATGATTTTGAGGAGTGGGCGAATGTATATATTGAAGAGGACTGGCGACAAGGGTGATCCTTGAGGGACTCCACAGGAGATTGCCCGGGTTTCAGAGGTGAAACCTCCTAGTTTCACTGTCTGAGAGCGATTTCCTAGGAAGGATGCAAACCATTGCAGATCTGAGCCAGTGACTCCTGCTACTTCTGTGAGGCGGATGAGTAGAGTATTGTGGTCCACAGTATCAAACGCTGCACTGAGATCCAATAGTACCAGGAGACATGAATCTCCGTCATCCGCTGCTTCGAGGGCATCGTCCCATATCTTCAGGAGTGCGGTTTCTGTCCCATGGCCTGGGCGGAATCCTGATTGTAACGGGTCCAGGAGTGTGTGTGTGTCCAGGTGGCATTGTATCTGTTGTACTACCGCTTTCTCCATAATCTTGGAGATGTTGTTCAAGCTTGTAATTGGTCTGCGATGGTTGGGGTCCCGTGGGTCGAGGTTGGGTTTCTTTAGCAGGGGTTTGATGATGCCTTGTTTGAGGGCGCCTGGAACAATCCCTTCTTTGAACGATTGATTTATGAGGTGCGTTATGGTGGGAGCCAGGATGTCGGAGCATTCTTTCAGGAGTTTTGTGGGGATGATGTCAATGGAGGATGTGCTGTCTCTGAGATTTTTGATGATGTTTTTAGTAGTATCCGTGGTAATTGGGATCAGAGAAAACTTTGGTGGTTGTGGGATGTTTGTGTCGATATCGACTTTTTGCTCTGACTGCCTGCCGTCGGATGTCTTTTTCTGACCAATTGTTTTCCTGATGTTGTCGATTTTATTGATGAAAAAATCTGATAATTCATTGCAGAAATCTTGGGTTTCATTAGCGGGGGGCTCTAAGCATGCCGGGTTCATCGACTGAGCGACTATTTTAAAAAGTTCCCGGGGGCGATTTAAGGCCGCTGAGATGGTATTTGAGAAATGGTCTTTTTTTGCTTTGAAGATTGCCTTCTGATAATTCTGTGTGAGTCCTTTGTATTTTGTGTGATTTCCATTGGTGGGATTTATTCTCCATGCTCTTTCGGCTCTTCTGCGTTCTTGCTTGAGTAGCGTGAGCGAGCTATTGAACCATCCTGCGTTTTTCCTCTTGATGAGAGTTCTGCGTTTTGGAGCCACTGAGTCTGCTGATTGTAGTAATGCATTGTTTAGGGAGCTGAGAGTTTGCTCCGATGAGTGGGTTAAATTCAGAGTTGCTATTTTGTTTGATAAGATGGTTTTGAAGGAGTCGGAGTGCAGTTTTTTCTGCGATCTGGTCCAATGAGTTGTTGTTGCAGGTTTCTGTTTTTGGCGGGTGGTGTTGGTGAAGATTTTGAATTTGATGGCGTGGTGGTCCGTCCATGGTAGTGGTATGTTGTCTACTGTGTTGATGTCCAGATTTTGGTTGAAGATGAGGTCCAGAGTATGTCCTGACCCGTGTGTGGGGGTCTTTATCAGTTGCTGGAGACCCAGTTCTTCCAGTTGGCTGATGCAGGCGGTCGCGATTGGGTCTTGGGTAGAGTTTGCCCAGAGGTTGAAGTCTCCAAGTACCAGCAGGTTTTTGGATTTCAGTGTGTGTATTGAGATAAACTCTGTGAGGGGTGTAAGCAGATTGGTCTTAGGTCCTGGTGGTCTGTAGCAAAGTAGAATGTGGGTGGTTTCATGGGGTGTTGATTGAAGATGTAGCGTCAGTGTCTCCATAAAAGGCACTGGGTTCTGTAAGATTGGTTTGGTGAGTGCCAAGTGCGATTTAAAAATCACTGCTAGGCCTCCTCCTTTTTTTCCTATCCGATGTTCCGTTAGGATCCTGTAGTTCTCCGGCACCAATTCGGTGAGGATGGTGTTGCAGTCGGGTGTTAGCCAGCTTTCCGTAATGAAGAGGCAGTCTATATTGTTTTGGGTGATGAAGTCGTGTACTTCTAGTCTGTGTTTGGCTGCAGATCTGGTGTTGATCATGGCGCATGCTAATTGTTGTGGTTGGGTAGGTATCTTCCTGTTTTTGCAGGTTGATTGTAGGTCAGTCTTTAATAGATGTTCTTTTCGTAGAATTTTTTGAATGGGAGCTGGCAATGTTGCGGTGGTATTTCTTAGTCTGTGGAGGACTTCAGCTGAATATTTAAGGTAGCACATGGCCAGAGGATGAAGTTGATGGTCCGGGATGACTGAGCTGATGATCCAGATCCGGGTTTGTCTTGTTATCAGTCTAAGTATCAGACTTGCCGCCGCGTAGACTAAAGCCAGCAAGTTGATCGTGTGGTGCCCTATGTGTGAGGATGCTGATCCTGATCCGGGTTTGTCCAGTTATAAGTCTAGGTATCAGACTTGCCGCCGCGTAGACTAAAGCCAGCAAGTTGATCGTGTGCCCTGTGTGTGAGGACTTGGTTTGGTTTAGTAGTAGTTTCCTGGCTGTTCCGGCTGCCTCTGCTTGTCGCAAGGAATCCTGGACCAGAAGAATGCTGCAGGTGACAGCTGCGGTGTGTTGCTTAATTGAAGCGAGTAGTTCCTGTAGGGGAGATGGGGCCTGTTGAACCTACCGCCCTCTCGTTGATCCAGAGGAAGGCGAAAAAACCCCTAACTGTGCTGGCCAATTGCTCAGTGGGGGGAAAAAAATTCCTTCCTGACCCCGAGAGGCGGTCGGACAAAGTGCCCTGGATCAACTACTGGTGGGGGGGGACGGGGGGGATCCCGAGAGCTTACCTGTTTGGAGATAGTCCCTGAAGCGCTTGCTGTGTTGCCTGATGCTTCTGCGATGAAGTCCGGTTGCTGGGTAGGGGTGTGCTGACGGGGGTGGGCACGCCGGCCTGCAGAAAGGAGGAAAGGATAAGCAGGGGGGTGGGATGAGTCTCATCCGCAGCCGGTTCCTTCCTTGTCTATGAAGCTAGAGCCGGGCGATGGCGGCTGCGGATGTTGCCCCACCTGGGGGACTGACCTGAGGTGGATGGAGTGGACGGAGTGCCTGTGGTGTCTGCTGGGGGGTCCTGGAGGTCCTGGGGATGTCCTGTGGTGGCTGGGTGGAGAGGGTGTACCAAGATGGCCGCCGGAGCAGGCCGGAGTCTCAGGCCTGCCTGGTCTCAGCTCCCTAGGGTGATGATGGAGGTGCTGGTGTGGTGGGGGGGACCGGTGAGAGGGGTGTCCGGCCGCGTGGGTGCCTGATGGGGGGGACCTGACGCTGGTAGGGCCGGAGATCCGGCGCCGGCCGGACTAGGCCGAAGCCGGGGAGTTTCCTAAGACCGCCTGCCCGGAAAGGCGGGTGGAAGGCGGCAGGTGACGGCGGCGGTGGGGATGGCTAGTTCGGATGTCAGGGGCTGAGGGGGGACTCGACCTGGTCCCCGAGGGTGGGAGGGAGGGGAGGGGGGCCTTGAAAGCCCGAAAAGGGCTGCAGAGATCCGGGAGGAAGGGGGGAGGCAGGGGGCCTGCAGAAGCCGGAGCTTCTCACGGAGCTGCTGACAGCACGTCCACACGTCAGCACCTCAGCGGCAAGCGAGCGAGCGGCGCCGCGCGCGCATTTATAGTGTGTGAAGCCACATCCGGGCGCCCACAGTTACAGAGTAGAGGGGGAGACGAGCAGGGCTTCGATCCCTCACATCACTGGACTCTGGTACAAGTAAGTGTCCGATTATTAAAAGTCAGCAGCTGCAGTATTTGTAGCTGCTGACTTTTATTTTATTTTTTTTAAGCGGAACTCCGCTTTAAGGAACACCTGTTTTTATATTCAGAAGATGAGATTGCATCCATTGCCATTACAATCATTAACTCATTGCATTACTTCTTTTTGTAGCCCGCTCTAGTTGAACGGCTACTGCAACTTGTAAAATGCACATGTTGTTTCTTATCTTCCAAATGATATATACGGATATGTTTTCATATCTAACTGTACAAATATCCTATTTTGTACCTTGTTTACAATAACTATTAAAATCATTGGAAAAGAGAAACATCAGGTTCCCTACCCTGCCAGACTGAGCTGTGTTATGTGCAAGAGCCGAGTAACTCTCCAGACTGGATAGACATAAATACACATATTTTGATTCACAAAACAGCTCTTATACATGGATTTCATATTTGTATTTACCCATTTATCTAAAGTTCAGCTTTAAAACATCATTACCTGAGAATAAATATGTGAAACCATCCTGTCATAAAAGTGCTTAAAAATATAAAAATATTTAAATAGATTTAACCTATAAGATCTTGCATAGAATCTTAGAAGTAGACTAAAGACATGCATTATACATTTCTAAAATAACATTTCTTGAGTACATTTATAGGAACCATGTTGTGCTTTAACAGTATTCTGACCTGGCCCTGTACAGTTTAAGAAATAAAGAAGGGATTATATTAAAACTGGTTAAATGCATTGCAAATTCCTGCATACAGTATTATATGTTTCAGATTTTTTCCAAAGGGTTGAAGGATCAAACATTTTATACGCAACAATTTTATTCAATGTAAAGTATACAGTACATCCCAAATAGTGCTTCCTCCTCTATTTTCAGCACTCTATCTTTTCACCTACAAGTGTTGATATCACTTGGTAGGAGCTATGATATCTACCTTCCCTAACATTTGAAAGCTCAGTCTTCTTACCATTCAGCTACAGGTGTTGATACCAGTCAGTTGGAGCCTTGATGTCTTCTTTCCTCTCTAAGGCCCCTTTCACACTGGGGCGGTTTTCAGGCGGTACAGCGCTAAAAATAGCGCCTGTACACCGCCTGAAAAAACCGGCCCCATTCACTCCAGTGTGAAAGCCGGCGGGCTTTCACACTGGAGCGGTGCGCTAGCAGGACGGTAAAAAAAGTCCTGCTAGCAGCATCTTTGGAGCGGTGTAGGAGCGGTGTATTTACCGCTCCTATACCGCTCGTTCCCATTGAAATCAATGGGAAACCGCGGGGATACCGCCCGCAAACCGCCGCTGCAGCGGCGCTTTGCGGAGGTTTTTAACCCTTTTGCGGCCGCTAGCGGGGGTTAAAACCACCCCGCTAGCATACCGCGGGTAAAACGAAGGTAAAGCAGCGCTAAATATAGCGCTGCTTTACCGTCGCCGCCCCCGCACCGCCCCAGTGTGAAAGGGGCCTTAGGGAAACTATTAACGCTTTGGATCAAGTTATGTATTATTTTATATATATATATATATATATATATATATATATATATATATATATAGATAGATATACTGTGTACATATATATAGATAGGGTGCCTTGAAAAAGTATTCATACCCCCTGACATTTTCCACATTTTGTCACATTACAACCAAAAACGTAAATGTTGTTTATTGGGATTTTATGTGATAGACCAACACAAAGTGGCACATAATTGTGAAGTGGAAGGAAAATGATAAATGGTTTTCAATTTATTTTTTCCAAATAAATATCTGAAAAGCTGGGCGTGCATTTGTATTCAGCCCCCAGAGTCATTACTTTGTAGAACCACCTTTTGGTGCAATTACAGCTGCAAGTCTTTTTGGGGATGTCTCTACCAGCTTTTGCACATCTAGTGAGTGAAATTTTAGCCCATACTTCTTTGCAAATAATCTCAAGCTCTGTCAGATTGGATAGAGAGTGTCTGTGAACAGCAGTTTTCAAGTCTTGCCACAGATTCTCAATTGGATTTAGGTCTGGAATTTGCCTGGGCCATTCTAACACACGAATATGCTTTGATTAACCATTCCATTGCAGCTCTGGCTGTATGTTTAGAGTCCTTAGTCCTGTTGGAAGATGAACTTTTGCTCCAGTCTCAAGTCTTTTGCAGACTCTAACAGGTTTTCTTCTAACATTTCCCTGTATTTGGCTCCATCAACTCTGACCAGCTTCCCTGTTCCTGCTGAAGAAAAGCATCCCCACAACATGATTCTGTCACCACCATGTTTCACGGTATGGATGGTATATTCAGGGTGATGTGTAGTGTTAGGTTTCTGCCACACATAGCATTTTGCTTTTAGGCCAAAATTTTAACTTTGGTCTCATCTGATCAGAGCACCTTCTTCCACATATTTGCTGTGTTCCCCACATGGCTTCTCCAAAACTGCAAACAGGACCTCGTATGGCTTTCTTTCAACAATGGCTTTCTTTTTGACACTCTTCCACAAAGGCCAGATTTGTGGAGTGCATGATTAATAGTTGTCCTTTGGACAGATTCTCCCACCCGGGCTATGAATCTCTGCAACTCCTCCAGAGTTACCATGGGCCTCTTGACTGCTTCTCTGATTATTGCTCTCCTTGCCCGGCCTGTCAGTTTAGGTGGACAGCCATGTCTTGGTAGGTTTGCATTGTGCCATACTCTTTCTATTTTCGGATAATAGATTGAACAGTGCTCCGTGAGATGTTCAAAGCTTGGGATATTTTTTTATAACCTAACCCTGCTTTAAACTTCTCCACAACGTTATCCCTGACCTGTCTAGTGTGTTTCTTGGCCTTCATGATGTAGTTCACATCTCTGCATTTTATGCAAAAGGGCCAGGGATTTTTTTCTGTTTTTTGGTTCTTAGACTTCAATGGATCAAAAATGTGTATTTAAAAAACGCGAAATGCACCTGCAATATGCAAACTGCAACCTGCATAAGTGTGAATCAGGCCTTAGACATCGCAGGGACAAGATACATAAGATATAGAAAGTCACTGGGGGGGATTTACTAAAACTGGAGCTTGCAAAATCTGGTGCAGCTGTGCATTGTAGCCAACCGGCTTCTAACTTCAGCTTGTTTAGTTAAGTTTTGACAATAAAACCTGAAAGCTGAGCTGCATCAGATTTTGCACTCTCCAGTTTTAGTAAATCAACCCCACTGTCTTCTTACTATGACTGGAACGCCTGGAAAAAAACATTTTTTGTACTTAACCAATTGCCAACCAGCCGCCGCAGTTTTACTGCGGCAGAATGGCATGGCTGGGCAAAACAACGTTATGCCACATCACTTTTCCCTGTGGCCACTAGGGGCGCGGGCAATCGCTCATGACACACGAGAACCGAGATCTGTGTGTGTAAGCATACAGATCCCAGTTCTCTGAGGGGAGAAGAGACTGATCGTGCGTTCATACAAAGTACAAACTCAATCTGTCATCTCCCCTAGACAGTCCCATCCCCTATTCAGTTATAACACAGAGAGGGAACACAGTTAACCCCTTGATCGCCCCTAGTGTTAACCCCTTCCCTGCCAGTGACATTTTTACAGTAATCATTTTTATAGCACTGATCGCTGTATAAATGCCAATGGTCCCCAAAAATGTGTCAAAAGTGGCCGATGTGTCCGCCATAATGTTGCAGTCCCGAAGAAAATGGGGATATTTATCATAGCAAAACTTTTTTTTTTCAAAATTGTGGCTCTTTTTTTGTTTATAGCGCAAAAAATAAAAACCACAGAGATGATCAAGTACCACCAAAAGAAATCTCTATTTGTGGGAAAAAAAGGACAACCATTTTGATTGGGTGCAGCACCACAGGACCACGCATTTGTCAGTTAAAGTGACGCAGTGCCGAATCACAAAAAATGGCCTGGTCATTCAGCAGCCAAATCTTCCAGGGCTAAAGTGGTTAATTGAAACAAGTAACATTGCAATCAATTCAATGATTGAAGAGGTAGTGGATTCTGCCAAGTCAGCAAACAAACTAGTTCTAAGGAGGTAGATATTGCCAGCTAAGTCCAATCAGTATATGCTAACCCTGTATGATACCTTCACAAAGATGTCTATGTCCTTCTGGAAGAAAAAAACAAAGAAACAGATAAAGACATTGTCAGCGGGAATACTGTGACGTCTATGACATGTAATGCATATCTCAAATTGTTAAACTAGACATTACTCAGCATGCGTGACCTGACCATGAAAACATATATCTCATTCTAGATCCACTTTTAAATAGTAAAATTGTGCTTTACATGATTTTACAAGCATCACATCTGCAGATATCATTATATTCCTTCTTTAAATAAAATTATAACTGACTAACAAAGAGCATATTTTGGATTATAAATTACATTATCAGCAAGCACCTTGCCAGATTTCTATTTGCACTCCAGAAGAACCAACTCTGTCTTGAATTTAAGTTAATTATGCAAAATATGCAAGGTCCAAAATAGTCATCAAAAAGGGGCATTTCATTCAAAGTAATATATAAAAGTGTGAGTGATCATAATCTTAATAATAATAAATGCATTGGATGGTAGATGATGGTAAAAAAATAATTATCCCTTTCATCTATAAAAATGGATAGCATGCTATTTATAAAGTATGTTAATATAAAATATAAATTGCTGTGCCTAATTAAACTGGTAAGTATACAGGCGGTCCCCGAGTTACATACATCTGACTTACATACGACTCCTACTTACAATCAGAGAGAGACAACAGGAAGTGAGAGGAAATCTACCCCTAGAAAGGGAAATTCACTCCTGTAAGTGCTATTATGGGGAAAAGGTGTCTCCACTGAAGCTTTATCACCAATCTTTGTTTCCAAAACAACCCAAAATTTTCAGAATTCAATTGTCACAGGGACAGAAAGTGAGGGGAAATCTTCTGAACAGGGTCACATACAGCAAAACAAATGTTACAGGGGTGTTAACCATTCCCTATGCTATCTATCCAAAACTTAAAAGTTATGAAGTTACGCTTTAAAAAGTTACCTGTTTCAACCTAAATACAAATTCAACTTAACCACTCACCTGCCGGCGTATGGACAAATAATGCCGGCAGGGAAATCTCCTCCCTCCAGGTGGACGTCATATGACATCCGCCTGTTCTCGCAGCTTGTGCGCACCCCGGGGTCACGCAGCGATCGGGGATGAGGTGTGTCCATTGGGATGCAGCCCACCCCCGATGAGGGTAAAGAGCCAATAGAAATGGTTCTTTACCACGTGACCGACTGTGTCCAATCACAGCCAGACACATGTGTTGTGCTCATTCTCACTGCTCATGCACACCCCTGTGGGAGTGCAGCATGGCAATCAGGAATGAGGCGTGTCCCTTGAACACAGCACATTCCCAATCAGATTAAAGAGCCAATGAAATTGTCTCTTTACCACGTGGCCAGCTGTGTCCAATCACAGCCGGTCACAAATGTCAACAAACACCCATCAGAGTACCCAAGTACCTATCACCAGCTCATCAGAGTACCCAAGTACCTGTCACCAGCCCATCAGAGTACCCGGTACCTGTCACTAGGCCATCTGTGTACCCCGAGTACCTGTCACCAGCCCATTTGAGTACCTGTCACCGGCCCATCAGAGTACCTGAGTACCTGTCACCGGCCCATCAGAGTACCCGAATACCTGTCACCAGCCCACCAGAGTACTCAAGTACCTGTCACCAGCCCATAAGAGTACTCGAGTACCTGTCACCAGCCCATCAGAGTACTCAAGTGTATATCTATCTGTCACAAACTCATCAGAGTACCCACATACCTGTCACCAGCCCATCAAAGTACTTGAGTACCTGTCACCAGCCCATCAGAGTACTCAAGTATCTATCTCCAGCTCATCAGAGTACCTGAGTACCTGTCACCAGCCCATCTCAGTACCTGTCACCAGCCCATCTCAGTTTTCCTTTGATAATAAGAAAAAAAACAGGAGATATTCATTACCATTTACCAATAAATGAAAGCCTGGTTTATCTTGGAAAAAGCAAGGTATAATCCACCTATATGCACAAAGTAGTTGCGATGACATGTACAATTTTACTAACACATGTCAGAGTTGCAAAATTGTGTTTAGGCATTAATATTTGTTCCACCTTCAGGCGTGAAGGGGTTAAGCAGTTACAACAATGATATTTTTCCTTTTGGGATAAATATTTTATATAAATTAATAAAAACGTATCATTGTAAGCTCCCCTGTCTGTATTAAATGGTTTGCCTCAACCATCTAACTGCCACATTTGCTGGACAGTTTGTTCTGTTTGAAAAAGTTGAAAAAGACTTACTGACTGGATAACAAAGTGAAATCAGAGGCAGAAAAGCCTAAAAAAAAGAAAATGAATGCAGCCACCACATCTTGAGATTTGATAAGCTGAAATATAAATGTTATTTTTGAGTTTAAAGTGAAATGCTTTATTTTCAAATCACTTGGTGATCTATTTAACCACTTCAGGACCGCCCACTGCATATATACTGCGGCATGGCAGCCCTTTTGCGCGAAACAACGTACTCATATGTCGTTTTCGTGGACAAAACACTGTGGGTGCGCACGCCCGCTGCATAGTGGGGGAACCGATGCGTGGGTCCAGGAGCCGCCCATGATCGCTCCTCAGAGAGGCAGAACGGGGATCTGTCAATGTAAACAAGGTGTATCCCCGTTCTGACAGGGGAGGACAGAGAGATCAGCTGTTCCTAGTGATCAGGAACAGCGACCTCTCTCTACTCCCAGTCAGTCCACTCCCCCCACAGTTAGAAACACCTCCCTAGGGACACACTTAACCCCTTGATCGCCCCCTAGTGTTAACCCCTTCCCTTCGAGTGTCATTTATACAGCAGTGATCAGTGCATTTTTTTTTAGCTCTGATCACTATAATAATGTCACTGGTCCCAAAAAAGTGTCAAAAGTGTCCAATCTGTCTGCCTCAATGTCACAGTCCCACTAAAAATTGCTGATCACTGCTATTATTAGTAAAATAATAATAATAAAAATGCCATAAATCTATCCCCTATTTTGTACACACTATAACTTTTGTGCAAACCAATCAATATAAGCTTATTGTGATTATTTTTTTACCAAAAAGATGTAGAAGAATACATATTGGCCTAAATTGATGAAAAAAATTGTTTTTTTACATTTTCTTACTGGATATGTATTATAGCAAAAAGTTTCAAAAAATATATTTTTTTCTTCAAAATTAAAACCGCAGAGGTGATCAAATACCACCAAAAGGAAGCTCTATTTGTGGGAAAAAGGACATCAATTTTATTTTGGTACAGCATTGCACACCCACGCAATTGTCAGTTAAAGTAACTCAGTGCCGTAGTGCAAAAAATGGCCTGGTCATTAAGGGGGTAAATCCTTTCGGGGCTGAAGTGGTTAAATCCTTTGCCAGACTCATAGACATCCATGACTTTTATCTGAGAGCCTTAAAGAGCTCTATTGATCTTGGCACGATGACACCATGCATACCAATAGAAAAAATAGCACCAGACCCTAGATGTCTGAGGTTTCCACCTGCATACTTCCTAAGGAGCTTCTAATCATTGGCACTAAATCTGGAACATCAGATTCTAATTTCATGGATTTGAAGTGGTTGCAAATGTAGAAGTGTACTAATATGCAATTTTGGTAATTTATATCATGAAAATGAATAAACCGTGTCAGTTCTTATGTATCATTTGTTCAAGTACATCACCTATACCTGTAGGTACTATTTGAATAAAATGTGAAAAATCACATGTTTTGAACTATTTGCAATGGGTTTACCTACTTTTTATATGACTGATATACAATATACAGTAGATATATAGATATAGATATAATTATATCTATCTGTCTGTATGTGTAATGTATATATATATGATATCATGCTCATGCTATACTTCTAGCCCACAAAATGGCTCGGAGAGCTTCTATACACAGACCCTCTAAAGATTGTGGACACCATCAAACCTATATGAGCTAGCTGGACATCTCCTCTCATAACAGTTATAGCCTTCACCCTTCTGGGAAGACTTATCATAAAGTTTTTGAGTGTCTGTGAGAATTTATGCCAATTCATCCAAAGGAACATTTATGAGATCAGGTACTGATAATGAACTCCATATTTTTTGTGAGTGTTGATCATGTGACCTTGACAGGTCAATTGAAAGGGCTCTTGTCCCTGCTGTTTTTTTACAATCCCCATCTATTTACCTCTTCAGCTGGAAGAACACTAAGTACATCTATAAAGCACATTGCTGTGCTTTATAAATGTATGATTTTTCTTTTATTATGGTAAGGCCATATCACTGCTTTTACAAATCAGCTCCCTAGTTTTCTAAAGCACTGAGTATCAAACAACTGCCACTTTTTAAAATACTTTTCTGTGGTCCTTTTTTCATCTTTTGTTGCATCTCAGGGATGCAAAACTCTGGCAGCTTCTTTGTAGATATGTCCATCTGCATGCACTGCTGAGAAAACTGAATGGCATTTTTCAGAAAGAGTTGCCTGATGGTGACAACAGCGGACCATGTCTGCATAATGTGTTTTGAAATTGCCAACTGCAGTCCACATTAGAAGTCTCTGTACTATGATAGGAATCCAGAAACACTATTGGGAAGCATAGAGCATTGTCACCCTAAAACACGAAGTGCAAAAAAAAAAGGGACCTTCATAGCAGGGCCACCTAGCACTGCAAGGGTTAACTGCTTGTTTATGGCTAAGGGAAAATTACAAGGAAATTTACTTACCCACTCCTCTGCTCCTCCCTGCAGCTAGACCAGTCCACATTGCTTCTGCACCCCTACGCTCCACTGGTCTAGGTCTAGTGACGTCATTAAGACCAAAGCAGGGTTCATCGATCTGCTCTGTGAGGAAACCAATAGACAGTTCATTGTAACTGAGTGACCCCGCCCTCTCTGACGCGACGGGAAAGCCATAGGGATGTCCCTGTGCGTCAGAGGGGGCGGGGTCACCCGGCGATGTCATTGTGTGGCCCCTTCCTCAGTTATAAAAGAACTGTCACCTGAGAGGCCCATCATTGCGGTGGGTGCCTCCCATGGAGGCAGATCGTAGGCGGCTTGCTCCTTTTTTTTTTTGGTCCGTCAGAGCGAAAGAAGAAGAAGAACAAGACTTCATGGAACAGTTTTATTTTTATTTTTTTTAATAAAGGACTTGTCCCAAGGCATGTATTGTCTTTTTTTACAATTTTCACACATTTTCAGGGGGGGCTGGAATCTGGGGGTCCCCTTGTTAAAGGGGGCTTCCAGATTCCGATAAGCCTCCCGCCCACAGACCCCCACAACCACCAGGCAAGGGTTGTGGGGATGAGGCCCTTCTCCCCATCAACATGGGGACAAGGTGCTTTGGGGGGCTACCCCAAAGCACCCTCCCAATGTTGAGGGCATGTGGCCTGGTACGGTTCAGGAGGGGGGGGGGCGCTTTCTTGTCCCCCCCTCTTTTCCTGTGGCCTGCCAGGTTGCGTGCTCGCAATCCATTATAACCGCGAGTACTTTTAAATGACTTTTTTTCCTTTAGAAATTTAATTTTGCTCTCGGACTGTTCTAAACACGGGAAACATGCGCCACTTTACAGGCATACTATAGACACCCCCCCCCCCCTCCAGGTACGAAGTTTAAAGGAATATTTCACTTTTATTGTTTCACTTTAAGCATTATTAAAATCACTGCTCCCGAAAAACTTCAGTTTTTAAAACTTTTTTTTGTATTGATACATGTACCCTGGGGCAGGACCCAGGCCCCCAAACACTTTTTTAAGATAATAACTTGCATATAAGCCTTTAAAATTAGCACTTTTGATTTTTCATGTTCATGTCCCATAGACTTTAACGGTATTCGCGTGTTCGAACATATTTTTAGCCTGTTCGCATGTTCTGCTGCGAACCCAACAGGGGGGTGTTAATGCCCATCCCTTGTGTAGAGTAGGGACAGCTCATATAGTTTCAGTGTAGTGTAGTGAGACTGTGTCAGTAATCTTTACATTAGTATATAGCTAGAGTAGGGACATTTCAGATAGCGCCAGTGTAGTGACGGTTGAATTTGATTGCGTCACTGCCAGTTTAACGCCATTTACTTCTGTGTGCATTACTGCCAGTTTAACGCCATATAGTTTTCTGCATTACTGACAGTTTAACGCCATTTACTTCTGTGTGCGTTACTGCCAGTTTAACGCCATTTACTTCTGTGTCAGCCACTTGCTCCTTGATGATGCCCTGCCATTACTGGATTCAGAGGTTGAGGATGACAGGAACATGACCCTAGAGAGAGGGAGGAACACTGGTAGACAAATTGGCATTCGTGTTCCCCAAGCCGCAGCGTATTTATAAGGTATCTCCAGTGGTAATGGTGAAGATGGAGGAGATGCAGATGATGATGATGAGGTCACTGATGCTACTTGGGTGCCAGATAGAGCAGAAGAGGAAACTGAAGGTGAGACAGCACAACCCCAAGGAGGCCGACATCAAGAGAGCAGCCACCCTATTCCATCACATTCTGCTGCTGTTATCTCCCGGCCCACTCCCCAAAGCTCAGCTGTCTGGGCCTTTTTCAGCACATCTGCAGCAGATTGCACTGTTGCTATCTGTAAACTGTGTCTCAGGCACATCAAACGTGGCAAAAACACCAACCATATGCATATCATTGCAATTTGTTTTGCCTTCATCAAGAGCACCTCAATAAGATTATGGTGGGAAGGCGCTCCCGACATTCAAAAAGTAATTTTTCTGCATCTGTTTGACAGGTGCACATCATTGTAATTTTTTACAGCAAGGCCAATTCTTTCTTTCATCAAGAGTATCTCTATAGAGTTACGGTGGTAAGGCACCTAAAGACCAATTTTTACACACCCATTACTTCTATACAAAGTCAAAGTGACACCAGAATGTATCCAAAAAATCTCTAATTTGTTCCCAGTGAAATACATTGTGTCCTCATCATACACACTGGCTCCTCAGCTGTTACTGAGCAAAATAAAGGCAGCTTGCAGGGAAAATTTCTATTTTTTTGTGGCAGGGTCACGCGCGTCTATAGCGGAGCGCACGTGACCACACGGCAGCAAATTCAAAAGGGACGTACCTGTACGCCCATTTTCCCAGCCGTGCCATTCTGCCAACGTATATGTACATGCGGCGGTCAGCAAGTGGTTAATGGGGTTTGTTATTCGGGTCTGAACTTTTGCGGTGTTCGAAAGTTCTGGTGCGAACCAAACAGGGGTCTGTTTGGCCCATCTCTACTTCCAAATAGGGATGGGCGAACAGTTCCGCCCGAGCATAAGTTCAGGCCGAACTTTGGTTGTTTGGACGTTCGGCGAACAACGAACATTATGCAGTGAATTTGCACTAAAGGGCCGCCCTGCCACAGTATATGAATGTTGGGCAGTCCTTAAGGTTAAATAAAGAAATAAACTGTATGATTTTAACACATTGTTTCATATCTGTATCCTTAGAGGAACTATGGATTGGTTATGGATATACTTTGAGAACATGGTCCACAGTCACAACAGAAGAGCAGATGTGCCTTACAAGGACTGCAGTGTTCCAGACAGGGACTGGATAAAAATAGCCTGCCAGACATATTACAAGGCAAAGTCTACATCATTCCATTTTTTTTTAACCACTTATGAAGAAACTAAAATAACTATTATAGAACCAGAAAAAAACGAATCTCCAGTCACAGACAACATTTTATTAACTACAGAACAAACAATTCTTTACACAGAAATTAGTTTCCAATGTAAAATACCAATTTGAAGCTATTTGTGTCCATAGACAACTCCTGTCTTCACATGTCTGTGATCTTGGTGACAGTGTTAGCTGGCACATTAGTAAAAAGTGATTGGCAGTAATGTACTTTCCACCAGCATTTCAGGCACCCACTGCTTTGACTTCACATCTTTAATCTGCAGAAAAATAGAAAGTTAGAATATTGAGACATGTCAGTCCGCAGAACCATCTCTGGGAACATCAAAAAGAACATACAGTAATTGTAAAAGAATTTGAAGAGTGGAACAGAAGTAGCATGAAATGGTCAGTATCTGGCCAGTAACAGAACATCAGATATGCCGTAATATTCTATTTTCACTACCTTAAAGTGGTTGTAAAGGCTGAAGGTTTTTTACCTTCATGCATTCTATGCATGAAGGTAAAAAAACCTTCTGTGTGATGCTCCCCCCACAGCCCCCCGAATACTCAACTGAGCCCCTGTTGGATCCAGCAATGTGCATGCGAAACTTGGCTGTCCCGGGACTCCCTCTCCTCATTGGCTGAGACAGCAGAAGGCATCATTAGCTCCCACTGCTATCAATCAAAGCCAGTGAGCAAATGAGGAGAGAGTATGGGCGGGGCTAAGCCATGGCTCTATGTGTCTTATAGACACATAGAGCTGGGCTCGGGAGCGAGCACGCACCAGTTCCCCTCATAGCAAATGGCTTGCTATTGGGGACATTAGTTAAGGGGAGGAGCCAGAAGCACTGGCGGGGGACCCCAGAAGTGGAGTATTACAAAAAATTACATAACGACCTTGCATCAATGGGTAATACTTAGGGCAGGGAACCTGACATTCAGCAAACATTCACAGCAGTGAATAGCTGGTGACATTCACCACTTTTTTGATAGACCGCTGTAAGTGGTATAAAAAAGGTGGTATTAAATTCAAAACCAAAAATGAAATACATTGCAGCTTAGCAATCACTGGGTGGCTGCATCAGTTTTATTTTCTTTGGCATTTTCCCTCTGGTTTTCACCTGGTGATCTGACAAGTAACATACCTCCTTTATTAGTGAAACACAACTCTGGAGGAATGAGAAGAGGAGGCACAGCAGACAGCAGCATTGTCAGTATGTGTGTGTGGGGGGGGGGTAGTGTTAAATGTATTGGCAGGTTTAGAACCACTAACACATTAGAGCCAAACTCTAGCTCACTCTTTATATTCAGTTACAGTAAGCAGTTTTTTTTTTCTTTTGGGATAAAGGTTTTGGATGAATAAAATAAAGCTGATCACCCGTGTTAAGTGGTTTGTCACACCCATGAAACTGATACATTCTAGTGGAGAGTTTGTGCTGTAAAAAAAAAAAAACTCCTTGCTGGCTGGATCACCAGATGAAAATCAAAGAAAAATAGGTTAAAAAAAGGAAACTAATGCAGCCATCACACATAAGAATTGGTGAGCTGCAATATAATAAATGGTTGCTTTGGGTTTAATACTATTTTAAATGGAGTGTAAGGAAATCCTAATACCATAGCGGGTTATGGAGCTAGAATTTGTGACTCTTATAACATTTTGTTTGTTTTCTTTTTGTTAGATTATTTAGCAGCTATGAAATGTGAGGTTAAAGAAAAAAACTGCACTGTTTTAAACACTCCACACCAGCTGCAATTCAAAGTGAAATACGCACAAATATAAATAAAAAACATAAGGAGCTGCGCTTAAACATATAAAAAAAAAAACGTGTTTATTTGATGCAATTTAAGTTTTTTATACACATGACTATGTAGGTATTACCATAAAAGTACAATTGTAATATTAATGTAACAAAGGGTGTGACATATGCAAACTAATTCTAATCAGGACTCCAAAGAATGCAATGTAATCAAAAGATTTTTTTGTGCCGTGTGCAGGGCTAGGCAAAATAGGTGGCCGCCTAGGGCACCCTGCTGCCTAGGCGGCCCGGCCACTGGTTTTCCTACTCTCTTCTCTCTGCATAAAGCAACTAAGTCCCAGCATCAGCAGGCAGCCGCTGCTCCATTCACACATAGGGGTTGATTTAATAAAGGCAAACAGACTGTGCACTTTTGCAAGTGCAGTTGCTCCAGAGCTTAGTAAAGGATGGAGAGCTCTGCTGACTTCCATCATCCAATCATGTGCAAGCAAAAATATTTTTTTTTTTCCTTGCATGTTATTGGGTGTTCTGTGTAAAGTGAAGGTTAACCTCATTTACTAAGCTCTGTAGCAACTGCACTTTCAAAAGTGCACAGTCTATTTGCCTTTAGTAAATCAACCCCATAGTGTCAGAGGCGCAGCAGTGTTGGAGGACTGTGTCTGTGTCCTGACTCCCGCCGCAAGCAAACATTCATTGAAGGGCACTGGTAGGCTGCATTTGATGGGTGCTGGTAAGGCTACATTTGATGGGCGCTGGTGAGGCTACATTTGATGGGGCGCTGGTGAGGCTACATTTGATGGGTGCTGGTGAGGCTACATTTGATGGGTGCTGGTGAGGCTGCATTTTGATGGGTGCTGGTGAGGCTGCATTTGATAGGTGCTGGTGAGGCTACATTTGATGGGCGCTGGTGAGGCTGCATTTGATGGGCGCTGGTGAGGCTGCATTTGATGGGCGCTGGTGAGGCTGCTTTTGATGGGCGCTTTATTAAAAAGGTAGGATTTACATGGTCAGGGAAAAGGAGGCACTTTTTGGGGAGAAGGGGGGAGCGATTACCTGGTTTTCACAGGTACCCGCTCCAACTTCAAAGTAAGATCGCTGCATGTCGATCTCCGTCATCTCCAGCTCCTTCTCCTTCCCCCATTGCCTTCTGGGACACACAGAAGCAGGACTATTCAGAAAGTGCTGCATGACTCACGCATTGTATTTGTTAAAATGTAACTGCCTACTCCCAAACTGGCATTTAAAATAAAACACATAGCCAAGTATTATTCAATTTTTTTTATTGTGCATTAAAAAAAAAAAAAAAGTCATGCTATCTGCCAATAGAACTTGACCAAAAAGTGCATTCTATGCATCCAAAAATATAGAAAGTATGCTTAACCACTTCGCATCCGGCCGTAGCCGAATGACGGCCACAGCGCGGATGCCAAATCCCGGGAGGCCGTCATATGACGGCCTCCCCTTTCCTCGTTCCCTGTGCGCGCTCACGAGCGCGCAGCAGGGAAATTCTGTGTTGGCCGTGTCCGAGGGACAATCACAGATCGCTGTAAACGGCCAATAACAGCGGCCGTTTACAGTGCGATCGCCCTGGCCAATGAGAGATGGTCTCATATGTAAACATATGAGATCATTTCTCAGCGCCGCTCCTCCTCCTCACACAGAGACAGCGTGTGAGGAGGGGAGATGAACGGCTGCAGCGCCGTAAGTTTTTTTTTAAAATAAATAAATAAATAAATAAAGTGCCATCCCCAGTGCCATCCCCAGTGCCATCTGCCAGATCAATCCCCAGTGCCATCTGCCAGATCCATCCCCAGTGCCATCTGCCAGATCCATCCCCAGTGCCATCTGCCAGATCCATCCCCAGTGCCATCTGCCAGATCCATCCCCAGTGCCATCTGCCAGATCCATCCCCAGTGCCATCTGCCAGATCCATCCCCAGTGCCATCTGCCAGTGCCATCCCCAGTGCCATCTGCCAGTGCCATCCCCAGTGCCATCTGCCAGATCCATCCCCAGTGCCATCTGCCAGTGCCATCCCCAGTGCCATCTGCCAGATCCATCCCCAGTGCCATCTGCCAGTGCCATCCCCAGTGCCATCTGTCATCAGTGCCATCTGTCATCAGTGCCACATATTAGTGCCATCTGTCATCAGTGCCACCTGTCAGTGTCACGTGCCATCTGTTATCAGTGTCACCTGTCATCAATGCCACGTATCAGTGCCATCTGTCATCAGTGTCATCAGTGCCACGTATTAGTGAAGTCTGTCATCAGTGCCACGTATTAGTGCCATCTCGCATCAGTGCCACGTATTAGTGCCATCTCGCATCAGTGCCACATATTAGTGCACGTGATATCAGTGCCATGTATGAGTGCCATCTCTCATCAGTGCCACATATTAGTGCCATCTGTCATCAGTGTCACGTGTCATCAGTGCCCATTAGTACCATCTGTCATCAGTGCCATCAGTGTCACGTGTCATCAGTGCCACGTCATTGTCACGTGTCATCAGTGCCACGTCAGTGTCACGTGTCATCAGTGCCACGTCAGTGTCACGTGTCATTGTCCTGGTGCTCCAGGGCCTTCAAAAGTGTAATAGGTAGTCAACACTTTAGATGTGTAATTTATGCTCCCAGAACACGTGATGGCGCTCCCTGCATGTTGGGCCTCTCTATGTGGCCAGGCTGTGGAAAAGTCCCACATATGTGGTATCGTAATAATCAGGAGGAGTAGCAGAATTTATTTTGGGGTGTCATTTGTGGTATACACATGCCATGTGAGAGAAATAACCTATTACAATGACAATTTTGTAGAAAAAAAATAAAAAATAAAAAAATAAATTTTCAAAGAATTGTGGGAAAAAATGACAACATCAAAAAGCTCACACGCCTCTTACTAAATACCTTGGAATGTCTACTTTCAAAAAAGGGGTCATTTGGGGGGTATTTGTACTTTCCTGGCTTGTTCGGGTCACAAGAAATGAGATAGGCCACCAGTACATCAGATGTGATCAATTTTGTATGATTTGCACCACAGCTTGTAGAGTCTGTAACTTTCACAAAGACCAAATAATATCCGCTAATTTGGGTTATTTTTACCAAAGATATGTGGCAGTATAAATTGTGGCCAAAATTTATGAAGAAAAATATAATTTGCTAAATTTTATCACAGAAACAAAGAAAAATGCGTTTTTTTTCAAAATTTTCGGTCTTTATTCAATTATAGCGCAAAAAAAAAAAACCCAGAGGTGATCAAATACCACCAAAAGAAAGCTCTATTTGTGGGAAAAAAAGGACAAAAAATTCATTTGGGTACAGTGTTGCATGACTGAGTAATTGTCAGTCAAAGCGTGGGAGCACCGAAAGCTGAAAATTGGTCTGGATGGGAGGGGGGTGTTGGTGCCTGGTAGGCAAGTGGTTAATAAAATCATTATTCAACCAAAAAAATGATGTCAAAGCAATAACTCCAAGGCCAATAATAAATAACACGTTATCTCCTCCAATTCTGCAACTTGGCTGGTTGACGAACAGCCGTTCAGAAACGAACTGAAAAGCGCTAAATGAAAATCTTGAAAAGAAAAGCGTGAATCGACAGTCACCAAACTTCTACCAACACAAAATTAGCAGAAGGAGCCCAAAGGGTGGCGCTAAAGAGCTGAAAAACCACGTAGTACATCTAGTACGTCACTAGGTTCGTAATTGTTGGCCAACATTTGTGTGACGGTGTGTATGCAACACAAGTTTGAGCCAATGCCCTTTGGACGAAATTCCACTTTTTTTTGTCGGAAAGTCTGATCGTGTGTACGAGGCATAAGCCAGTCCAGGTACTCCCACTGCAGCCAATGACATTACATTGCTGCTTTTATAACAAAACTATATAGGGCAGTAGTACAACTGGCCCCGAGGTAATAAGGGAGCATAGCAGCTTCCTGTAAAGTGGAGGGTCAGATACAAATATGTCAATTGCTGCTGCAGTTTATGAAAGAGTCTAGATCAATGCAAGGCAAGGTATGACCTTTAGACCCCTTTCACACCACGTTGCCCATAGCGTAGACGGTAAAACGTTGCTATTTTTAGTGGCGTTCTACCGTCGGATTTGCGGTGCATTTCAGCCACTACTGGGGTGCTTTTACCCCCCGCTAGCGGCCAAAAAAGTGTTAAAACCCACGGCAATATGCCACAATAGCAGCGTTTTGCCAGCTTTATTACAGCGCTGCCCCATTGATTTCAATGGGGAGCAGCGGTGGAGAAGCGGTAAACACACCGCTCCTTCACCGCTCCAAAGAAGCTGCTGGCAGGACTTTTCCTGACATCCTGCCAGCGCACCGCTGCGGTAAACACACCGCTCCTTCACCGTTCCAAAGAAGCTGCTGGCAGGACTTTTCCTGACACCGCTGCAGTGTGAAAGCCCTCCGGCTTTCACACTGGATACAATTGTGTAGCTGTTTTAGGGTGGATTGCAGGCGCTATTTCTAGCGCTATAGCACCTGCAAAACACCCTTGGTGTGAAAGGGGTCTTACAGAGAGGCATTTGTCTTTTTTCCAGAAGTTCAGATGACCACCAAAATTGTTTAGTTCTCTGGGTTCATTCTACAAGCCCAAAACAAAAAAAATATTTAGTTTATGAGTTTTGGGCCAATAGCCTGTAAACCTCTTCAAAGGTCATTGAGGGAATTTACTGGCACTGGCATGTAAATTAGTAAAATACAATACACTTAGGTATGCTTTCAAATCCTAAGATCAGCATTGTACACCTGCTGTCTGATCCAGTGATACACAGATAAATCTCTACTAATTTGTTTGTGCAATATGAATCGCCCACATGCTTAACACAAAAACAATAGCATGCAAGGCGTCATGTGCAAAATACAAGATTTCTTCCACTGAAACATTTATTATTCTTATAATAGTTATTGAGATGCATCAAATACAAGCACAGGATACCAATCATTTTAATTTATTAGATTTAAATTATAAAATAAAGTTCAGATTTTTTTTCTTTTCCATTCAGTGACAGTTGCTTAGCCGTGATTTAGTAATTTGCGTGCAGATGGTTTAAATGATTCAAAATAGAGAATTTCTTAAATCAGTTTCAATGAAAAGTAATAATCTGAACTTTCAAAGAAACAGATAAGTCGTGTACATATCATATGCTGATGCCATAGCTTTATTGAATCAAACCACATTCAGAGTTATTGAAAATAGTTTGACATTTAAGCAGTTTTTATTGAAATTGTGTAGTTCAAAGAAATAAGCCGTGATGGAGTTTTACCATCATCCATTTTATTAATCCCATAAAAATGAAAGATATAAAAGCCATAACCCATATCACTGCTTTTTTTCCATCTCTCAACAGTAGATAGAAAATGAAAAAGCATACATTTTCTCTTATTTTTTATTATTTTTTCATTCTTTCATATCATTTTCTAGTCGCAATAATTTTTAAGATATATACAAATGGCAAAACAGTCCCATATCACTCCAGCTCTTATAATGATAGACTGTGGCCATTGTTTAGCTGAAATGGAACAATTGTGTTGATATCGGCAATAAATGCTGTAACAGTAACCACTTCCCGACCAGCGCACGACTATGTACGTCAGGAGAATGGCACGGACAGGCAAAAGGGCGTACAGGTACGTCCCTTTAAGATTGCCGCTATGCCATCGCGTGCACGCCGCCGGTCAGGACCCCCGCGAGTCCGGTCCCAGCTCCCGCAGACTCGATCGCCGCGGGGATACCGTGATAGCAACTAGTGACACTGATCTCTGCTCCCTGTGATTGGAGCAGAAATCAGCGTTCACTTAAACACAGCCACGCCCCCCACAGTTAGTAACACGCCCCTAGGAACACTTAACCCGTACACTGCCACCCCCTGGTTAACCCCTTCACTGCCAGTGTCATTTACACAGGAATCAGTGAATTTACGGTAAATAGCACTGATTTCTGTATAAATGACAATGGTCCCAAAAATTTCCGATGTGTCTGCCATAATGTCGCAGTCACAATAAAAATCGCTGATCGCCGCCATTACTAGTAAAAAAAATGATTAATAAAAATGCTATAAAACTATCACCTATTTTGTAAACGCTATAACTTTTGCGCAAACCAACCAATAATCAGTTATTGCGATTTCTTTTACCAAAAATATGTAGAAGAATACGTATCGGCCTAAACTGAGGAAGAAAAGGTTTTTGTATATATTTTTAGGGGATACATATTATAGCAAAAAGTTAAAAATAATGTGTTTTTTCAAAATTGTCGCTCTTTTTTTGTTTATAGCGCAAAAAATAAATACAGCAGGGGCAATCAAATAACACCAAAAGAAAGCTCTATTTGTGGGAAAAAAAGGACGTCAATTTTGTTTGGGAGCCAGGTCGCACGACTGCGCAATTGTTAGTTAAAGCGACGCAGTGCTGATCGCAAAAAAGCCAGCAAAATGGTCTGGTCTGAAAGTGGTTAAATAGATGAAATAAAGAGTAAGTAAGGAACACGCTAAATTTACCCATGATACAGATTTTGTAGAGCACATGTCATTTTTATAGGCATATAAAGGAAGCATCAAGAAAAATTCATACAAGAATTATAAAGGGAATTTGAAATGTAATTGATTTATATTGTACTTCTATTTTATTTGCAACTGAAGCAAACAATCATCTGGAAAGAGGTATGTGAAGTGACATTATTTATCTATGAACTTTTCTTCCTTTTCCCCTTTAACAATGTGCTTAGATTTGGAAGGTTTATGAATAATAAAAAAAAAAAAAAACAACACTGACTGACTGTCTGTAGGCAACAGTGAAGCATGGTGGAGGCTCCTTTCAAGTTTGGGGGTGCATTCCTGCATATAGAGTTGGAGGTTTTGTCAGGATCAATGATGTCCTCAATGCTGAGAAATACAGGAAGATATTTATCCCTCATGCCATACTGTCAGGGAGGTGTTTGATTGGCCCCAATTGTTTTCTGCAGCAGGACAACTAGCCCATGTCATTAGGAACTATCTTCAGTGTAAAGATGAAAAAGGGTGTCCTGGAAGTGATGGTTTGGCCCCCCACAGAGCCTTGAGCTCAACATCATCGAATCTGTCTGGGATTACATGAGACAGAAGGATTTGAGGCTGACTACATCCACAGAATATCTGTAGTTAGTTCTCCAAGATGTTTGGAACAACCTACTTGCTGTTCCTTCAAAAATTGTGTGCAATTGTACCTAGAAGAATTAATGCTGATTTGAAGCCAAAGAGTAGTCACACCAAATATTGATTTATTTTTGATTTTTCTTCTGTTCGCTCATTTTGCATTTTGTAAACTGATAAAAATAAACAATTAACATTTATTTTATCAAAGCATTCTTACTTTACAGAATTTCCTCTCACCTAAAAACAAAAAAGGCAAAATCTGTGCTAGTTTACAATGTCTATTGTGTAGCAGCTAGCACAATACCTTGACACCAGATTTATTAAAATTAGGAACCTTTCAAAGTGCAGTGAATACAAAAAATACAAAATCAGTTACAACCAACAAGTTGGATATTACCTGGTCAAAATACATCTGGATATACCCAGTGTGTTATAACACAGTGAACAAAAATCAATGTGCACTATATATACATACATACATTAATTCATTAATTTATCAAATGCTCCTAAGCAAATTCTGTAAATATAATGCTAAACTTCCCAGTGCAACAGTTATTATTGTGCAATAAAACAAATAGAAACAAAAATGAAAGTCCATGTGAAAAATTCCAAGGGAGGAACTGGGGTGTAAGTCACCACACATGCGTGGTGAATGGGTTGCGATTGGCAGGCGGTAGCACCCACTAAAAGCAATAGGGGCCTTAATTCCTGCTGTGGCATGTGTACACCATCTTAGATGTGGGCATTATCTTATTTGTAACAACATAATGCTGTTTGTTGTATTTCTAAAGTAGAGTAAGTGCAATTCTATTTAACCACTTCAGCTCCAGAAGGTTTTATCCCCTTCCTAACCAGGCCATTTTTTCCAATACGGCACTGCGTTGCTTTAACTGACAATAACCGTCATGCAGCGCTGTACCCAAATAAAATTGATGTCCTTTTTTTTTCCCACAAATAGAGCTTTCTTTTGGTGGTATTTGGTCATCTCTGTATTTTTTATTTTTTGCGCTATAAACAAAAAAAGACAATTTTGAAAAAAATATATATATTTTTTTTACTTTCTGCTATAAAACATACCCAATACATTAAAAAAAAAAAAAAAATCTAATTTAATTTCATTTCAACTTCATCAATTTTGGCCAATATGTATTCTGCTACATATTTTTAGTAAAAAAAAATCCCAATAAGCATATAATGATTGGTTTGTGCAAAAGTTATAGCGTGTACAAACTATAGCATAGCTTTATGGACTTTTTTTTTTGATTTTTTACTAGTAATGGCAGCGATCAGCAATTTTTAGCAGGACTGCGACATTGCGGCTGACAAATCTGACCCTAGGTGACACTTTTTTGAGACCAGTGACACCAATACAGTGAGCAGTGCTAAATAAAACCCACTGTGCCTGTATAAATGACACTGGCAGGGAAGGGGTTAACATCAGGGGCAATCAAAGGGTTAAGTGACTGCCTAGGGTATGCTTTCTAATTGTGTGGGAAATGCTGTGACTGGAGGAAAACAGATCCACGTTTCTGCTCAGCAGAAAAATAAGATCTCCCTTTCCTTCTCTCACAGAACAGTTCTGTCTCTCCTCTGAATGATTGGTGGGTCCTGACCACCATTGTGGCTTCTGGACCCGCTGATTGGCTCACGCTGTGTCCAATCACAGCGGCAGCATGGCTCCGGCAGCACTTGCGTGCGCCTCAGAGCCGGCAACAGCAATCACATACAGGTACGTGATTTTGCGCTTAAGGGCTGCCCTGCCACAGTTAATATACATGAGGAGGTCCTTAAGTGGTTAATAAATCTATTTTAACCATTGATACTGCACTATAGGAAGCTTATTTATTCTTTGCATGTATGATCTGGATGCTCAAACTATTGTAAATAATTGGCTCTTGGGGAGTAATCTGGAAGTAGCCAATGTGGAGGATCTGAATATTACCTGCTGTGATGTGTGGGTGCATTTGGATGAGGCCAGGCCAAAAAGCCATCTTAATGCAAAACGGTTTCTAACCGCTCTATAATTTGAGCATCATATCCTTCCGGTAAGCCTCCTCTTCACATAGGGGTGGTGCGCACTGATGGGGTCCCACATACTATTATGTGGATCCATATTTCATACATTTTTGACATGGACTTTCATTTTTTTATTTTATTTGTTTTTGTTTACAAACTTTTTATTAGAAAGTTACAAAAGGTGGTACATAAGAATTACCACTTTGAAATATCATCATTATGTCTTAGTGCAAGAATTTGTCAGGAATTGTAAAATATGACCAAGACAGTCTAGTCAATGACAGTGTACAGTTATCAGTGTTAAATTATGAACATTAATGCTGATAACACACATATTTCAGAATAGTAAACTAAAAAGATATCAACATCAACATTTAGTATTCGGCCCCCCCTGAGTCAATATTTTGTAGAACCACCTTTTACTTCAATTACAGCTGCAAGTCTTTGCACAAGTCTACCACATAAAGGACCGCTTCATGGCGGCAACAAGGAGAAAAGAAGACTTGCCGAACGAACTGGTGGAGCTCACATTTTTTGCAGATTTATCTGCCTACACTATGCAAAGACGCAGACAATTGGCGACAATCACCAAACCGTTATACAACCATCACATACCATATAAATGGTTGTACCCGGCTAAATTACTCATAACATATGAAGACAGGGCACATGTAGTGACTACTGTGAAGGAAGGCATCCGCCTTATGAAAGAATGGCAGATCCTGGAACCCCAGACTGACGAAAGGGACCCACTACAATCCTCACCTTCTACCCGCACAAGCTCTGAAAATGACGCAGGCTGAAATAACAAAAGTCCGGAGAGACGAATCTTGAACCACTCCAGTTTCTGTACCTGTTTGACCGCTCTACCCCCAAATATTAAGCAGTGTTTCACTTGCACAGATTCCATTGGAATCGCCAACTCATTTTTACCCCAGTTTGCCCGGTTGTTTTTTTTTTTTCTCTCTCCCACACCCTTTTTCTCTTCCTCCCCCCCCTTCCTCTCACCCTCTCTTGTTACAGGCTCAGTACTACAGCAACCCACATAACATCCAGACTGAGAAGGAGAGTCTCTACAGCAACGTAAGGAATTACAGATACTTCATCAAATAAAAAACTTCACCATATTGGACTTCCTCCTCTTAAGCTCGTTGTTACAACACATTCTGAGGTACGTGTAAATCACAGCACAGCATGGCTTTTAAAATAGCCTCATTGAACGTCAAGGGCCTGAACAGCCTACACAAATGGCAAATGGCATGGAAGGAAGCCGGACGGCTTCAATGTGACATAATTTGCTTCCAGGAGACGCACTTTATGACGGGGAAACACCCCTTATTCACTAATCGTAAATATCCCCACACTTTTTTCGCCAACGGTCCAAAGAAAAAAGCAGGTGTTGCCATTGCAATTAGAGACTCAACGGAATTCTCATTAATAGAATCATATGCAGACCCATCTGGTAGGTTCCTTATACTTACCTGCGAAATAGCGAAAACTAAATATACGATAGTTAACGTATACCTGCCAAATGTCAAACAGACTCGCTTTCTTCAGAAAATTTGGAAAAAAATCACTGCAATTAAACAAGGCTATCTACTCCTATGTGGGGACTTTAATTCCAGACAAGGACCTTGACATTTCTTTCAAACCCCAGAAGAAATCTCGCAGACCCACCCTAGCGCAATTTATCTTGTCATCCGGTCTCCAGGATGTTTGGAGATGTCAACATGCATCGGAAAGGGACTTCACATTCTTTTCTAATGTACACCATTCATACTCACGTATAGATTTAATGCTTGTAGACAAATTTTTACTCCAAAAAATTTCTCGATCTGATATACATGTAATAACGTGGTCTGACCACGCACCCATTTCCATGAGTGTGGGTGATCGTTCTACCGAAACAAGAGCTAATAGGTGGCGAAATGACGTTTCATTAATGTCACAACCTGAAAACCTAAGCAAACTTAGAATAGCCATGAAAGAATTTTTCGATTTAAACTCTCCTTCGGTGTCCGATCCCTTCATGCTCTGGAACACTCATAAAAGCTATATGAGGGGTCTGCTTATACAATTAAGTGCTAAAACTAAGAAACAAAGGACGCAGTGGCTCAACGACCTGTTAGGTAAAATTGAACATTTAGAAACTATAAACAAACAAACCACTACGCAAAAAGTGAGGGAATCTCTTTTTCAAGCTAGACAGGAACTTCGCTCACATCTGGTTTCCCAGCAAGAGAACCGCTTTCGTATTCTAAAGGCAAACAGCTACCGTTACAACAACAAGGTGGGGAAACTGCTGGCAAACCAGTTGAAGGAAAAACAAAAACAACAAAAAATTCAGAGCATGTTTAATCCCAGAACAAAACAAACAGTTTACAACCCCAAAGAAATAGCTGATGCTTTCAGCGATTACTACGAGGCCTTATACAACCTCAAAAATGACCCTGACACGCGCCAACCATCTGATCAATTAATTTCTGACTTCTTAGACTCTATTAATCTCCCAAGGGTACCTGGTACAGAATTGGACATCCTAAATGCACCCACGTCCACTACCGAAATGAGTAAAATCATTAAAAGTATGCCCCACAACAAATCTCCAGGTCCGGACGGCTATTCGTCCGAATATTACCAACTTTTTTGTAGTGAACTCTCTCCATATATGAAACGGATCTTTGATGCCGCTGTGTCCAGTGCTTCATTCCCACAAGAAATGTTAACAGCCACTATAATTACCATACCAAAACCTGGCAAGGACCCCTCAACCCCACAAAATTTTAGACCGATTTCATTGTTAAATGACGATGTGAAGGTATATGTAAAACTGGTGGCTAACAGGCTTGCCTCCCTCTTACCGAAGTTAATCCACCAGGATCAGGTGGGCTTCATGAAGGGGAGGCAGGCCAATGAAGCCACAAGGAGACTAATAAATTTGATACACCTAGCGGAGAGAAGTGGGGGGCCTTCTCTGCTTCTGGCTTTGGACGCAGAGAGGGCCTTCGATAGGGTCCACTGGGGATACCTATCCCGAGTACTACAGAAATTTGGCATAGTAGGCCAGATTCAACAAGCTATATTAGCTCTCTACTCGTCACCTTCTGCATATGTGTACACAGAGGGGATGTTCTCAAAAAACTTTAGCATAACAAATGGCACACGCCTAGGCTGCCCCCTTTCACCTATTATTTTTGCCATGGTGATGGAACCACTAGCGGAAAAGATTAGACAGCACCCAGAAATCCAAGGGATCCTCTCGCACAAAACACAGCATAAAATATCATTATTCGCTGACGATGTCATTTTGACACTATCCGACCCTCATACCTCACTTACAGCAGCACACAATACACTAGTTGCATTTAGTAAAATAGCGTATTACAAGGTAAACGAAAACAAATCCAATATTCTAGGCATAGCGATAAACAATCAGTTAAAGTTTCGCATACAGAAAGCCCTCCCATACCCGTGGGCCTCTGGCTCCATCCCTTATCTAGGGATACAACTAACCCCATCTATCTCTAACCTATATAAAGCCAATTACTTACCATTAGAACAGAAACTGCAAATGGACATAACCAGGATTCAAAAACATTTTATGTCATGGCATGGCCGTCTTGCGAATTAAATTAAGGAAGGTCTCCGCGCTTAGGAATAGGTGATAGGTGTGCGGCCCGTCCGGAAAAATTAACCCCCTAGAGGGCAATTTTAAATATAAAATACAAGATATGAAAGACAAATGGCGCTACCTGTGAATTATACGTATAGTGAACCTGAAAGGATATAGGATGAGGTGTGCGTGCCTAAAAAGATTTCCACTGTGTTAATCCTGCTAAAGCAACAGGTTATATAAGCAGTGATATAAATAGGGTGAGACGTCCCTAAATTATCCAATCTGTAAATGCACAATGCTAATAAGCGTGAACAAAACAATGAATAAAGATGTATGTATATGGCTAGATAAATGTATTACTGAGACGCAAAAAAGGGGAGGAGGTGGCAGCTAACCAGCTGACATATATCCTCTATACATCCGCTAATGCAAATACCTCTTTAGAACCCTGCCAATATCTATTCCTGACTCATTTCTCAAAACATTACAAAGACAGATGGTAAACTTTATATGGGCAGGCAAAAGAACTAGATTTCCACTCAAAATGATGTACAAACATAAAAAAGCAGGGGGCCTGGGAGTCCCCTCTCTGAAAGATTACTATATAGCGGCAATAGTGGATCAACTTAAAGATTGGAAAATCCAATCTGAATCCAAACCTTGGCATCAATTAGAATACGCATGGATATTTCCTAGAACTCTACAGTCCCTACTCATAGCATGTAACCATAGTGAGATTGGATTACAAATACATCATCCCACTATCCAGGCCGCTTTACAGGCCTGGATGTACCTTAAGTCAGCTCACAAGTCAGACACAGCAAATGTAGAAGTCCCCATAACACTTGAATCTCTAAATTGGCTAATCCCAAACTTAAACACTACAACATGGGAAAAAAAAGGAGCAAAGGCAGTGCATGACATTACTCAGAAAGGTAGACTGTTATCTTTCACAGATATCCAGTCAAAACTTGACATCCCTTCCTCAGAATTCCTAACTTATCTCCAGATATCCTCCTGGTTCCGGCAATCCAGTAGTTCAAACACCTCAGTCCCGAGACAGGTATGGAATCACCTTACTTCAGCAGACCCTAAATCTAAGGGCATATCACTAATATATAATTACTTACATGATAAATCCTCTTTTGACAAGTACACTCACTTTAGTAAGTGGGAAACTGACTTGGGAAAAACATTCACAGAACAACAATGGCTAGCAGCAGCACGCAACAACATAACATTTTCAAGATGCTCAAACTATGAGGAACTGGCGGCAAAATTCACTGCGAGATGGTATCTTATGCCCTACATAATGGCTAAATTTCCAGGGAACAACACTAATTTGTGCTGGAGGGGCTGTGGACAGGTGGGGACACTGATCCACATGTTGTGGTCATGTCCCCACCTTCGCAGCTTCTGGAACAAAATTTTTAAGCTTATCGCACAATCCACAGGCATCATTAGCCACCCTACCCCTGAAAAAGCTATACTAAGTATAGACATTACAGAATACCCAATCTCCGAAAGGTCAATAGCTATGCACATCATATTTGCCTCCAGGTCCTTGATAGTAAATAATTGGAAATCAAATGAAATTCCGTCAAAATCTGAAGTGATAGCCAAAGTCAATATTATTTCAGAATATGAAAACATTTTAGCCTATAGGGACGGCTCAGGCCCCAGATATGTATCAAATTGGTCAACATGGAACTCATTGTACAAAGCGCATAATTGAAGTCTGTAAAATTGATACTAGATCCTTTCTATAGGGACATATAGTAATACTGTACTACCTGTAACCCCCCCTCCCCTCTTATACCTCCCCCTCTCTCCCCTTCCCTCCCATCCCCCCCCCCCCCCCCCCGTTATTATTTAAGTGTTGGAAAGTATAAACCTACCTACTGCACTTTCAATGTATTGTTTTTCACAAGTTTTCTCAATAAAAATTATTGAATTAAAAGTTATAGCGTCTACAAAATAGGGGATAGATTTTTGCCATTGGAATTATTTTTTTGTTTTACTAGTAATGGCGGTGATCTGTGATTTTTACATTTATCTATAAAAATGCACTGATTACTGTATAAATGTCACTGGCAGGGAAGGGGTTAACACTAGGGGGCAATCAAGGGATTAAATGTGTTACCTAGCGGGAGCTCCAAGATGGCCGCTTAAGCCGGGAGCTCCGCGCCACACGGATCCTATTGCGCCCGCCGTGACCCACCCAGCGCTGTTTACCGGCACTAGACACGCCATCCGGGACCTCCGCCACCCGGTGAACCTCCCCACAACCTTTTCCGGCCGCCCGCGCCGGCCGCTGACCCAGCATAGAAGCCCCAGTACACGAAAGGTGTACCAAGATGGCCGCCGGATTTCTCTAATAACGGAAAAGGCTCTTTAATCCTGCTGATCTCGGCACAAGAATAGCCATCCGAGACCTCCGCCACCCGGTGACCCTCCCCACATACTTTTCAGGCCACCAGCTCTGGCCGTTGACCCCACACAGCAGCCGCAGCACACGAGGGGTGTTCCAAGATGGCCGCCGGATCATTCTAAAACGAGCAGGTGCTCTTTTATACCGCAGATCGCTGCAGGAGACCAAACGTACAGGTACCCCATATCCCATATATTATAGGAAGCCCTCTTTATGCAGAAGCTTGGGGTCAGGAGGAGCCTAAAACCCGAATTCTTAGCCGCCTCACAAATTGGGGGTCCCAAGATGGCCGCCATGGCTGCTGCAGTTTCTATGCCCTCACATCTACATCTGGAAACAACTCCAGATCACAAAGCTGGAAATTTCTCTGCTTCACCTCATTTATCCCCAGGGTCATGTGGCATTGGAACTCATTCTCAGAATCCCTCCCCTGCTTCCACAGAGTCCCTGCTCAGTCACTCATTTGGGGATCAGGCCCTATTCCCTGCAGGCCCACAAGGCATATCAGCTTCTGACCCTCACGGACCCATCTCACAACTTCCTCAGATCTCAGTTGATGATCTTTTCCTCAAATTCTCTACACTTCTCACTGCTAACGCAGCTGCCATCACGGGAGAAATCAAAGCAGACCTACAGAACATTGGCTCCAGGATGGACGCCATTGAAGACAAACTGGAACAGACAGCTGCAGTATCCTTTCAGAATTCAGGCCTTATCCAAACCCTACAAGACCAACTGGATACTGCGTTTTCACGTATTGACGACTTGGAAAATAGGTCAAGGAGACTGAACTTCAGAATCAGAGGCCTGCCTGAATCGATTACTGACGTTTCCACTGCCACACAAGACTTGATTAGGTTGCTCGTTCCGAACATTCCGCCGGCCCGCCTTGAATTAGACAGAGTACACAGAGCTTTAGGCCCACCCAGGAAGGACGGCTCTCCCAGGGACATCATTGCCAAACCGCTCTACTACGCTGTGAAGGAGTCCGTGATGAAACAGGCCCGAGCTCTCCCCCAGATCACCTGCCAAGGTCATCCCGTCCAGATATTTGCAGATCTCTCCCCCTCTACCATTCAACGGAGAAGAGCTCTCAAACCGCTTTTGACAGCCATGACCCAGAAGGACATTAAGTACAAATGGGCCTTCCCTTTTGCGGTTAAATTTGCTTACAAGGGCCAGCAACACTCTTTTTCCACCTTCGTATCGGGTGAACAACTACTTCTTAACCTAAAAATCATCTCACAGGAAATGGAAACGGAAGCTTCTGCATCCCTCCCAGGAGCCAACAAACGCCCGCTCCCGACGAGCCCGCCGAATCCTCTATGGAACAAGGCCAAGACCAGAAGATCATCACACAAGGGCCCAACCTGAACAGGATCCTCCTTTAATATCTAAAACTAGTTTACTCCCTGACCACTGGACCATTCCTCTTTTCTTTTTTTTTTTTTTTTTTAAGGTCTGCAGGCAGGGTTATTTTTCTATGACTAGGAACGGACTTCTCCTATGTCTTGTGTTATTCGGGGGTGGTTCTGGGCTCCCATGGGGTCTACCTAGTCTCCCTCAAGACGTAGGTCCTAGCTCCTCCCATTATTCCTTTTATTTTTATATATATATATATATGCATGTATATATATGTATATATGTATTTTATTTTTTCTTTTCTTTTCCTCCTATCTTCCCTCTCATGAGAGGGGGGGGGGGGGGGGGGGGGCTTTTCTGTTTTTGGGGCTTGGCGAGCCCTAAGGGTGGTATGTATGCTTAACAATTATCACTACCTGCTTTTCTGTGAATGTTTTCTGTCTGTTCAGCCACAAGTGTAGTGGGTATTAGGGCGCTCAGGGGAGGTGTGGTTTACATGCGCCTCCTCCTACTTCTTTGACTGCTTCGGTTGTCAGGGTGGTGGGATGACCGACCAGTGCGGTCGGTATTTGGATTTTTCCTCTCATCTCACGATTTATGGTGAGATGTCCTTCGAGGATGTTGCTCTCCCCCGGGCCTTATCTTGCCTGGGTGGGAGTAAACTCCTTTATCTCTGCTTTTTCTTTTTCTCTCTCTCTTTCCTCTCCCCCTTTCTGGAGCACTACTTACCCGTCCTCTGTTTTTCAGAACCATCTAGCGGAGGTCAGTACCGACAGAACGCTGCCAGCAGGACTGGTCCAACGCTCTTCCATACGACATCTCTACACAAATCCCCAATGAAGGTAAGTGATGCGGGTTCGGGCAGCTCCTCCCCCTCCCAGGTCCATGGCTGATCATACACGTAAGGTTTGGAGGGTAGCCACCCACAATGTACAGGGATTGAATTCACCCCTAAAACGCAAAAAATTATTTAACACATATAAAACGTCTAAATTAGACATCGTCCTTCTGCAAGAAACCCATTTCCCCACTAGCTTTAGCCCCAAATTTATTCACTCACATTTCCCTAAATTTTTTTTGGCCAATGCGGAAAATAAAACCAAAGGAGTAGCAGTGGCCATAGCGAAGACATGTAATTTCACTTGGATCTCTGATATGAAAGATCCACAGGGTAGATACCTATTAGTCAAAGGAACTATCGAGGGTCAGCTGTATTCCATAATTTCCTACTACTCTCCTAATAAAGGACAAGCAGCCTTTTTCAGAGACCTTCTTCAAACCCTTACCCCACTGCTTGAGGGTACAGTCATATTTGGGGGGGACTCCAATGTGGCCTTTGATCAAGGACAAGACAAGTCTAGACCTCTGAATGCGCAGCTTACCCGCCCTTCCAACGAAAGCCTTAAGATTGCGAAACTGATACACGCACAGGGATTGGCGGACGTTTGGAGGGAGTTGAACCCCAATAGTAGAGACTACACCCATTTCTCTCACCCACACAACACATACACCAGGATTGATCATCTCCTGGTACGATCACAAACTATCCCGCTCATTTTGAAATCTCACATTGCTGACTCTAGCTTATCTGATCACTCCATGGTGATTATGACTCTTCAATCCCACTACAACAGACCGGATCAGAGACAGTGGAGACTCAATGAGTCCATTCTCTCTGATCCTATTCGAGTAACAATGTTGACAAAATCGATTGAGGAATATTTCAAATTCAATGATCAGGGGGCTGTTTCTGCTGAAACACTGTGGGCAGCTCATAAAGCCTCCATTAGAGGGGAATTCATCAGACTAGCTTCTTCCATCAAGAGAGAGAGGGAAGCAGACATCAAAAGATTAGAAAATGAATACACTACACTCAAGGCACAGCACAAAATGAACTCTTCCCCCTCTTTGATTCCTCAGCTTGACAAGGCCAAGTTAGAACTCAACCTTGCTCTCACAGCTAAAGCCGAAAAAAAACAACTCCGTTGGTCCCAAAATCGATTTTACACACAAGGCGACAAGATGGACTCCTTGCTGGCTTCCAAATTGACACCAAAACTAAAAACGTACACAATGCCGAAAATACGCATTCCAGGCCAGGGCATCACAGCCAATCCCTCCAAGATTACTGACTCATTTTATGAGTTTTACAACAAACTTTATTCTCCGTCTCCCCCCCTCAATTGACTCCACCACTCACGCTTTTCTTGACAGTTTACCTATCCCCCATCTTTCCACTGACCACAGAGATAGTCTAGAAGCCCCTTTCACAGAAGGGGAAGTCTTAGAAGCAATAAAAGCCCTGAAAAAAGGCTCTGCCCCTGGGCCAGATGGTCTGTCGAACCCTTACTACAAAACATTTGCTGACATCTTAGCCCCATACTTATCTAAATTCTTCAACTACACAACGAAAGGTAACCCACTTGATCCTCAGCTTAATACTGCATTTATCGCAGTTATCCCAAAACCGAACAAAAACCCGGAAGAAGTTGGGAACTACCGCCCCATCTCCTTAATTAACTGCGACGTCAAGATCCTGACCAAAATTATCGCCAACCGCATTGCAACCTTTATTAGTACTTATATTCATAAGGATCAGGTAGGTTTCATTCCGGGTAGACAGGGCCCAGACCAGATACGGAGGACAATAGATGTCATGTCTATCCTCCAAACTAATTGGGATGGTGGCCCCAAACAATCGGGAATGCTTCTATCTCTAGATCTGCAAAAGGCCTTTGATTCAGTTTCCTGGCCCTACATCTTCACCATTTTACAGCGATGGGGATTCGGACCGCGATTTATGGGTCTCATACAAGCGCTTTACTCCTCTCCCTCCGCAAAAGTTAGGATCCAAGGCTTTTATTCTAAACCCATATCGATACGACAGGGAACCAGACAGGGTTGTCCATTGTCACCACTAATTTTTGCGATTGCAATAGAGACGCTCGCCATAGCAATTCGTCAAAACCCGGACATTAAAGGGGTTTCATGTGGTCTCCAAACTCATAAATGTGGCCTCTTTGCGGACGACATTATGCTTTTCATAACATCCCCCATTATATCTCTTCCCAATCTATGCTCTTTGCTACGCACCTTTTCTAAGTTATCGGGCCTTCAGGTGAACTACTCCAAATCGCAGGCCCTTAATGTTTCTCTGGACTCCCCCACAGTAGATCTTCTAAAACAATCCTTTAAATTTCAATGGAGTGAATCTTACATCAGTTACTTGGGTATTAACCTCACAGCTAAAATTGAAAGTCTATACAGTCACAACTATCCTCCCATGTATCGTAAACTAGAAACAGACATGCGAAACTGGGCACAGCATACCATTTCCTGGCTAGGAAGGATAAATGCCATCAAGATGACATTACTTCCTAGATTACTGTATCTATTTCGATCCCTCCCCATTCCCATTAGGAAAGACCACATCAAAACCTTCCAAAGTAAGCTTCTGAAGTTTGTTTGGGGCAAGACAGGGTACAGATTGGCCCAAGGAATCCTTTATGCGCATAGGAAAAAAGGGGGCTTGGGTCTTCCTCATTTATATAGATATTATCAAGCAGCCAGGCTTGCCCAAATATCAATGGTTTATTCCAAATTTGAGAAGCCGGATTGGATCCAAATTGAAAAACACGCTGTACCCCACTATACTCTGGACTTCTTATTGTGGTCCCCTCAAAAGAATAGGCCCCCGATTCTCTCCCCTACACTGTCTCACTCCTTCGCCCTATGGGACTCATTACGTTCTTCACCTTCTCTTGTCTCTGCTTACAAACCCTTGACCCACATATTTAACAACCAACAATTCCCCCCAGGTAGGAACGTTCTGGCCTTTAAATGGTGGGTTGATAAAGGTCTATATAGAATAGGTCACTTCTTTACAGCTACGGGACCGCTCAATCTTAAACAATGCATTAAAAAATTTGATCTCCCCAACTCTGAAATATTTCGGTTCCATCAAATTCATCACTTTCTGCAGTCCCTATGTAAAAACAATTCTAACACGCCAGCATTCACAGACTACGAAATATGGTGCGGTCAGACCATGGACCAGAGGGGGGGGGGGGATCTCCACGATCTACACATCACTTACTGCTCCTGTCTCCAAGACGTCATTTATGGTCGCCTGGGAGACAGACTTCAATTTCCTCTGGACTATAGAGAAATGGCATTCTGCTTGCGCTAAATCATTTCGGGGAATTCTAAATACCACACTGATGGAAGCTGGTCTAAAAGTGATGACCAGATGGTACTACACACCTGTCAGATTAGCCTTAATGTATCCGGCTACCAGCCCCCTTTGCTTCAGAGGTTGCCAGCTTTTAGGTACAATGTCACATATATGGTGGGAATGCCCGAAAATTCGATCCTTCTGGAAAAAAATCTTCAATATGATGGATAAATTGGTAGGTTCTTCAGTTCCCAGGTCCCCCTTGGTGGCCCTTCTTCATGAAACCATCCGACACATATCTAAACCCTCTAATAGACTGGTTCAGTTTGTGTTTTTAGGAGCTAAGCTTACGATTGCTAGGGCCTGGAAAACACGGACCGTTTCTCTCTCAATGGCTAAAAGAAAGATCTCGTGGGTAATGTCTCAAGAAAAACTAACCAGTCTACTACAGGACTCATCTGAAAAATTTGAAGCCACCTGGGAACCGTGGGCCCGACTAATGGGACTGTCCGACTTTCCCTCCTTGTCATGAACAGAACTATTCATGTGGACGGGTAGTGGTGCTCCTTTCCCTTTCTTATCCTATCCCCTTCTCTTTTCCTCTTACTACATTTCTCTTCTTTTCTGTTCCCTATGGTATTATGATATTCCAATATGGACGTAATTCTGGTCAGAGTTTCTCAGGGACAATGTCGGGACACAGGTGTTCCTGATTGGCTCAGGTGAATATAGCAGGGTCTCAGATGGTAGATCACACAGTGTTTGGTCTGCTGCCTGACACCCGAACATAGGTCCCTTGTCCTTGATGTTTGAGATGATACACGTTAAGGGTGAGAATTGGTTTCGGCCCCCTCTGACACAGTATGATCCCCTAGGGGGTGTAGGAGAGTACTGGGGCCGTAACTAATCAGCTCAATATTCTTCTCCAACCTCATGGCAGCCAGTCAAGATTTACACATAGACCTTGATGCCTTAGTTGAGTACACAGTACGCTCACTCTTCCCTTGGACTATTATTTGGCTTAACTTTTTTATCACCATACGTTTGTCATTATGTTGGAGATGCCGTATCTCTATATTGTTGTTTGCACTTCTGTTTATTCAATTATAAAATGTTTTGGAAGCATAACCAACTGAATATTAAGTCCAAGACATCTACAAAGCGGCTATTGTAGGTTGAGCTGACATAGTCTCCACTCACACACAGTTAGATCCCGACAGGGGGGTGTGGGTGCAGAGGTGGATTACCTGATCTTTCCGGAAATTTTTCGGTGTTAGTCAGTATAGAGCTCTGCATAAGACTCAAACCCCTTCTAAGGGCATAAACTCCTCTACCAGTCTTCCAGTCTTTATGGCTCTAACATAGTTATGCAGTTTTTACTGGATTGTTTGTATTTCTTTAGCATTTTTTAGACGTGTTGATGTCACTATTACAATGCAACAGTAAGTTCTAAGTCTGTATTGGAATATGAAGACATTTTGATTTATGTTTGATTATATGTATTGTGAAACTTCTTCAATAAAAATATTGACATCATATGGCGCCTGCCCAGAATGGAAGATCCCTCCTTTGGATGTCATTTGACAATATCCGGGATGTGCAGTGATTAAGGCAGTGTTTCTCAACTTTTTTTCACTTAAGGTACCCTTTAAAATTATACATTTGAGGCACCACATTCTAAAATGTAAAAAAGGAAACAAACAATTTTACATATTGCAGCATCATCTGTACATGTGGACCACCCAACATTAGAGGTGATTTATTCCTCCACCTTTGCAAACTGGCAAACTCGTACCAACTAGTGTTCTAGTGCTCCTCTTCTCCCTTAAGCCTAGTACACACAGGCTGAATGTCTACAAACATTGGTTGGTTCAATAGAAACCGGCTGACATTCGGCCTTTGTGTATGGCAGCCAGTCAGACAGAAGCTGGCCATTCGGCCGGCATCTGTCGAAGGGTCATGACTGAAAACGATCTCCCAAACAGGACTTTCAGCCAATGTCTGGGAGCTGACCGGAGTGTTCTGGTGGGGGGCTGTCCCCCTGTCAGAACACAAAAGCACAGCAGGGGTGATCGCTATACTAAAATTGGTTTGTTAGTACAGGTGGCTCCAACCTGAGCTTGTAGTGTGTACTTGGCTTTAGTTTCTCTTATTCTCTCTGCTAATGTGACCCCAGTGCTGACAGAGAGGGGTTGGAGAGGGGTAAACAAGAATCCTGTGCCCGGTACCTGATATCCTCCTTATCAACCCATGATATCATTGGTTGTTAGGATGCTAGTGGCTGACCCACACTGTGCCCAAAGTTGTAAAGCTGCACAATGAAAACCTGTGGATTTGTGTAACAAATAGGCAGGATTGGTCCACTTGCTGGCATGTTGACAATTTTTGGTAATTTGTGACAATTTTTAGACATTTAGCCAAGAAGATCCCAGAAGGCACCCCAGGGTTGAAAAAGGCTAAAAAAAATAGCTGCGGAAAGGGTAGCACATATTAAGAATGTATGCAGTATTTATCCATTCTGATATTTTACAAAGAAAATAAGTTACTCCTCAAATCTTTCTCCTTTATGGTGAGTCCTACATTTGATATGCTTATGGTAATCATTCAAACTGTTGACAGCATGGCCCTGAAGGAATGCCATGGGTATGCCTATGCCTATAGGTAAGCATCATACATGAGAGTTTACTCCCACTTTAAAGTCTACATACACTTTAAATAATCATTGACACATAAACCTTTGTAATCCTGCTATCACAACGTAAACCCAGTATTTTTCTATGGATTTAAAGACACTGGAATTCCAAAAGTAAATTTTTGGAAAATTACCAAACTGTCACATGTTACCCTGGTGGTGACAACAAGCAGCTACAGTATGTTAACATACATTGTGTGTGCATGTTCCACTGTTGTCACTATCAGGAAGTCATTCATAAGTAATGATTTGTAGCAGATGCTGGAGCATAAACATATAGCCTGGAAGTGTCTGTAAAATGGCTAGAGTAGAAAAACTACCATTCCAAGAAAATATATATCTATATCTATCTCTCTATCTCTCTCTCTCTCTCTCTCTCTCTCTCTCTCTCTCTCTATATATATATATATATATATATATATATATATATATATATATATATATATATATATAATATATATATACACACACACACACATTATTATATATATATATATATATATATATATATATATATATATATATATATATATATATATATGTGTGTTTCTAAAAGATAAAAAAAATTACAAGCATTTATGATTTAGTTGACTGAATGTCCTCCAGTTAGGGCTAATACTATTACACTACTTAAAGTGTTTCTTACGTATGATTAATTTGGCTTGTTTACCCTATTGTATTTCTGAACTACATTCATAATTAGAAGTTGTAACATCACTCTTTATTGAGTAAACATCATCAACACTTTGCTCTTTACACACTGTTGGAAACCTAGTAAAGTCTTCCTTGTTGTCTATTTGTGCCACTTAAAGATAATTGCACAGCCAATCTGAAGATCTGTAAAAGTCAAAGTTTTCCTTATTAGCTGTAGCAAATGATCTATGTTAATGATGCTTAGTTACAGTATCCCAATGTCCCTATGCAAGCGAATTGCAGATAAAAATAACACAGCAGTCTCCATCTGTGACCCCCTGTGTGTAAAGCAGACACAAATTAAGGTAAAAACATTTGTATTTTTTTCATGAAATGGCCCATTATTATACTCTTGAGTGCACTGCTCCAGCATTTTTTCTCCTAATGATGGTCTGTGGTCAACCATAAGATTCCTAAATAATGAGCACTAATTAATTATTAAAATCATACAGTAATGTGTTATTTGTATAAGATCTGACAAGTGAAGCAGGAGATATGCTCTTGACTCTTGTTTAGATGTATCCTGTGGAGTTTGCACGACAGAAGAACACAAATTAAAGGCTGAGTTCACCTTTTAGAAAAAATGATCACTGCAAATGATGTTGCAAGAAAAACAAATGTGCATATATTATTATTATTTTCTTTCACAGGAGCCTGCAAAAACATTGCACCCAAGATCGATGTTTCGCGGATGCAATGGTAGGCTCCTGCACACTCTCTCTCAAGCTTACTGACCATATCTCTGTATGGGCTTTCGGTTAGAAAGCTGGAAGAGGAGTGAATGAACTACGAACGCGCCAATCAGCATGCTCGCAGTCCATTGAAAACTACAAGGACTTGTACTTTATATACAGATCTCTGTGAATGAATGATGTGGCTGCGGAGGCTGAGCCCTGCACAGCCATGCTGATTTTTAATGCCACAGTGACAATAGGTGAGGGGGAATCTATCAGAGCCCTGGATAACAGTAAAAACCCAACAGGGATTCTAATCCTTCCCCAATCTATCTACATGAACCACTTGCCGACCGCTGCACGCCAATATACATCGGCACAATGGCAGCGGTGGAAAAATGGGCGTACCTGTAAGTCCCCTTTAATTGGCAGGGCTAGTAGGTCTCCCAGCGATCATGTCACAGAGCTGCAAAACAGGGAAGTGACTATGTAAACAAGGCATTTCCCTGTTCTGCCTTGTGACATGACACAGATCACTGCTCCCTGTCATCGGGAGCAGTGATCGCTGTCATGTGAGTGAAAACCCATCCCCCCCACAGTTATAATCACTCCCTAGGACACACTTAACCCCTTAATTGCCCCCTAGTGGTTAACCCCTTCTCTGCCAGTGCCATTTACACAGTAATCAGTGCCTTTTTAAAGGCACTGATTGCTTTATAAATGACAATGGTCCGAAAATAGTGTGAAAAGTGTCCGATGTGTCCGCCATAATGTCGCAGTCATGATAAAAAAAATCGCAGATCACCGCCATTATTAATAAAAAAAATACTAATAAAAATACTATAAAACTATCCCCTATTTTGTAGATGCTATAACTTTTGCGCAAACCAATCAATATACGCTTGTTGATTTTTTTTACCAAAAATGTGTAGAATACATATCAGCCTAAACTTAGGGAAAAATGTTGTTTTTTTTTTATATATTTTTGGTGGATATTTATTATAGCAAATGTAAAAAATATAGCTTTTTTTCAAAATTGTCACTCGTTGTTTATAGCGCAAAAAATAAAAACCGCAGAGGTGATCAAATACCACCAAAAGAAAGCTCTCTTTGTGGGAAAAAAAGGACGTCAATTTTGTTTGGGTACAACGTCACACGGCAGCGCAATTGTCAGTTAAAGTGACGCAGTGCCGAATCTCAAAAAATTTTCTGGTCAGGAAGGGGGTGAAATATTCCAGGGCAGAAGTGGTTAAAAACTGTTTTAGCTTGACATACACGTTTAAAGTCTAGTGATGTATGTGGAATTATCATTTACATTGGTCGAATACATAAAATTACATTTAAAAAACAGTCTTATATAGTATTGATTATTTTTGGTTATATCCAGAAATAATTAGAATCAATTGGATAAGGTGGACTGCACATGTGTATGTATAACTTCTGTAAGTGTGGTGTTTCTGACAGTCCCCAGGTGAACTGTCCAAAAAGTCCAAAAAGTCCAAAGTCTGCACCAACAAGTATTTATTTCAATGTTGCATACACATCATTGTCAGAGCAACATTTAGAACATAGCTGTTCTTTTTCAATCTCACAGAATCTATGAGTAAAAAAAAATGATTGATTAATCTCTTAACATTGCGCTGACAATAATACACTGTATGTGTAACATTGAAACAAAATCATGATTGCACCAGAAAGTTGACTATTCCCTTATATCCTTTGGACTTTTCATAAACATTTATATTTTTAATAACCTAATAATTTGTTGTGTTTGCAGGGTTACAAATAGAGGAGCTTGTATTTCTTAAAGACCACATATGAATAAAAATAACATCAAATCAAGTAAAAAAACAAAAAAAAAATAAGCAAATTAATAATTAAATCCATTCACCCCCCACATTGGGCACCTAAAATGGCATTTACACTTTCTGTGGGAGTGTCAAGTGCTGACAAAAGTGTGAGGTTTGGGTATTAATGCAAATTGATTCTTTTCACCTGTGTGTGATGCCAGGTGAAAGGGAAAAAAGTTAAACTAAACTTTAAATTTGGGTGTATCCACTGTGGTATATGTAAAAATTTCACTTACGTGATATATTTGTAGACTTTAGGGATTATATGCATTGCATAAATATCTAGGGTTGCTTTAAAGGTTAACTCTAGGCAGTTCCAAAATTGTTAAAGGCCAAGTTCACCTTTTCTAGAAAATTGCCTTTGCAGTCAAGGGGACTCAGTAGGTATTAAAAAAAAAACTTTGCAACTTTGTAAAATGTTCATAATTTGTTTTTCACTCTTGTAATGCCTTTGCCGAAAGTCAAGGGACGAACGTTCAAAATCAAAAAGTAATTACAACGGCCAATATGCATGTTAATGTCATAAAACAGGTTTGGGACCCGGGTCCTGCCCCAGGGACATATATCAATGCAAAAAAGAACTTTTAAAAACTAACGTTTTTTCGGGAGCAGTCATTTTAATGATGCATAAAGTGAAAAAAAAAGTGAAATTTTCCTTTAAATATGGTACCTGGGGGGTGTCTAAAGTATGCCTGTGAAGTGGCATGTGTTTCCCGTGTTTAGAACTGTCCTTGCACAAAATGACATTTGTAAAGGAAAAAAAGAAGCCATTTAAAACCACTTGCGGCTTTAGGTTTGTTCTTAAGTAGAATCTGAACAGGTACATTATGAAGTGTAGCTCCATCCCAAAAAAATCTATTTTTAAGCTTTTTGGAGAACATAGGGGAGGGGTTATCACCCCTGTAACATTTGCTGTCTTTGCACATCTGTTCAGAACATGTCACCTCATTTTATTGTCATACCTGTGGGCCTTATGGCAACTTCTGGATGCCAGGCTTAAACAAACTCCCAGTTAGCAATCTCCACATCCTTTCTTGATTCTAGGTTAAACCCTTTGTTTTTCACTCTTGTAATGCTGGGAGTGAGTAACTTGCTGTTGCGAAGCATTTTTTTAAAAAAATTGTAAGTACACGCCCCTGTTAAACAGGGGCTGAAAAATTGTGCCTTAGGCACTGGTGCTGGTGCCACAACACTGCAACCTCTCACAGATACTGTACTTGGAGCACAGCAGTCACACGTGTTGCTAAGCATTTTTTAAAAAATTGTAAGTACACGCCCCAGTTAAACAGGGGCTGAAAAATTGTGCCTTAGGCACTGGTGCTGGTGCCACAACACTGCAACCCCTCACAGATACTGTACTTGGAGCACAGCAGTCACACGTGTTGCGAAGCATTTTTTAAAAAAATTGTAAGTACACGCCCCTGTTAAACAGGGGCTGAAAAATTGTGCCTTAGGCACTGGTGCTGGTGCCACAACACTGCAACCCCTCACAGATACTGTACTTGGAGCACAGCAGTCACACGTGTTGCGAAGCATTTTTTTATAAAAAATGTATGTACACGCCCCTGTTAAACAGGGCTGAAAAATTGTGCCTTAGGCACTGGTGTGGTGGCATGGATCATTGAGGAGGAGGAAGAGGATAGTCAGTGAACATAAGAGGACAGTCACTCAGCATCAGCATAGGCAGTCTTGAAGGGATGTGACATTAAAAATTATTCGGTTATATCCGCCTCAGGTGCCTGGTAGCTGGTGGTGATCCAAGACTGATTCATTTTGATGAAGGTCAGTCGATCAACCGAGGCGGTGGACAGGCGCACCCTAATGATCGTGACAAATCCTCCAGCAGCACTGAATGTGCGTTCGGAAAGAACGCTGGAGGCAGGACAGGCCAGTAGCTCAATTGCATACTGTGCAAGCTCTGGCCAGTGATCCATCCTCAGGACCCAGTAAGCCAGAGGATTTTTCGGTGGGAAAGGTGTCCAAGTCTGACCTTGCCCCAAGGTATTCCTGCACCATGTATATCAGACGCTGGCGATGGTTGCTGGAACCGATCATACCTTGGGGCTGCGGACTAAAAAAATTGTCTGAACGCATCGGTCAGACGTCCACCTTCCCCACCGCTCCTTCTGCTACTGACCGAAGCCTCAGCAACTCGTCGCCCAGGACCAGGAGTTTGTAACCTCCCAGTTTCTGGGAACGCGTTGCACAGACCTTTCTGCAAGGCCTCCCTGAGATGTCTCATCCTCTGCTCCCTCTGCGACGGCAAGATAAGGTCCGCAACCTTACCCTTGTACCGCGGATCAAGGAGAGTGGCCAGCCAGTAATGGTCCCTCTCCTTGATCCGAAGAACACAAGGATCCTTCCGCAGGCTTTGCAGGATCAGGGAGGCCATGCAGCGTAGGTTAGCTGAGGCATTCGGTCCGGAGTCTTCTGGGTCACTGAGGATGACATGATCGCCAGCCACCTCCTCCCAGCCACGTACAAGTCCACTGGTTTGTTGGGACTGTACATCATCCCTAAAAGACTGCTGCTGCTGATGCTGAGTGCCAGGCTCCACCTCCATGCTCACACAATCCTCCTCCTCCTCCTCCTCCTCCTCCTCATCCCTTCCTGTGTGATGGGTGGGACAGAAGGAACACTGTCCGGATAAAGGGGGACTTGAGAGCAAGGAAGTCCTCCTCTTCCTCCTCCTCCTCCTCCTCCTCCAACAGGTGGACAAGAGGGACAGTGTCACTGATGCATGCACTGTCACTGCTCACCATCCTCGTGCCATCCTCAAATGGTGACAGTGCATGCATCCCTGATCATGCTCCACTGACGTGGGGAAAAAAAAACGAGCACCGGGCCCATCCCTAGTATCCAACAGTTTTTATGTCCTAGCAACAAGGTAGGATGGGGGATTGTAAACTGGGAGTTTTTAGGCCAGATTTGCAGGGGAACCTAAATGGCCTACTGTTATGACAATGCAAATAATAAACATTTCACAACAATGCACGTTTTTTTGAAATACCAATTAGGGCTCCTTGATAGCATAGGTTACTTTCTTGAAAAGGTGAACTTTAGTCTTTTAAATATTTCCCTTTCCTGTAGTTTATGGTTGTGAACACTGGTTGCCCAAAGCCTTTCGGCCTGCCAATCTCCAACCTCAACCTCCACTGCTGAAGACTGGTTGCTACTGCTCACTCTCCCTGAACTGCCCTGGTTTTTAAACAATTCCCCTGTAAGTTTTTTGAAAGCAGTGGTCCTGTGTGCAAGACTATAAGTTGGGTCCCATTGGCTGCAAATGAGAAGATGCATTGCATACATTGGAGGGGCCAGGATCCAACATTAGATATTGGGCACCTGTTTATGGGTTAGTAGTAGGGGAATTACTTACAGCTGATCCCTGACCTGCATCACTTACTACTGAACTTTGAACTCTGTCATTACCTACTAACCCTTGACCCCTGCATCATTTACTACTGACTTCTGAGTCATTACTGACCTATGCATCACTTAATACTAACCCCTGAACTCTCATGCACTTACTATGACCTCTGAACTCTGCGTTACTTTCTACTATTTCCTTAACTCTGCATCACTTACTACGGACCTCTGAGTCATTGCTACTCTTTCCCCTGAACTCTGCATTACTTACTATTAACACCTGAACTTTGCACCTCCTATTACTGACCCCTGACCTCTGTTTCACTTGCCCCTGGCTTCTGAATCACTACTAATCTCTGAATTCGGTGTCATTTACTACTGACCTCTGAGATCTTCATCACTTACTGTACTAACAAACAGCCCTCCTCTGCACTGCTTACCTCTGTTTACCTTTCCCTGTACAATTCACAGTACTCACGGTACTGCAGCTCTGGCTCTTCTCCTACTACCCGGTCCAGTAGGTGGGGCTAAATTACAACTAATCATTGCCCTGCTTACTGGACCAGGGAATAGCAAAAGGAGAGAAAAGCTGGAACTGCAATACCCTGAGTACCTCCAGGAAGAAGGAAAACAGTGTTAAGCCACTCACAGCCAATAATAGGTACCCCCCCCCCCCACACACACACACACACACAGACACACACAGACACACACTCCCTACACTGGCTTTTAGCATCCATTCCTTTTCCAGCATAAAGCTACAGTGAAAACACAGAGAGGGGAATAGTAAGGCCCTTCTCCACATTTTACGTATATAGTACTTCAATCAATATACACATGCCATGCTGTTATTAATCACTAACTATAAAACAATATGCTAAATCAGTCCATATGTGGTAAAAAGGTAAAATCCAGGCAAATTGCTAGGAGGAAGTCCCAATCACAACTTCACCCACCATGTGTGACCAATTGTGATGACTATCTCTTCTTGGTGCAATGATAAGTGCTCTCTCCACACCCCAGGTGAAGTATGTGCTTACCAAATATAAGTGGCTGACAAATCAGCCTGAATGCTGTATGCAAGAAATCCCCTGCAGTAACACGCTGCTAGTGGCCACCGAGCCAGCATGTGTTCCAAATGGGCGGAAGCTGAACAGGAGTTTCCTGAGGACGCATTACATGCAAAGTCCATTGAAACTGAGCTGCAATGCTATACCTGGATAGATACTTGTTCAGATTCCGCCCATTTAAAACACACGCCGACTCTGTGTCAATGAGCAGCGTGCTACTGCAATTGACTGAGCACAGCTGTATGTTATGGTGTATCACAGACACCCACAGAAGGGGAGTATGCTATTTTATTGTATATCCTGACTGCTTTTTAATAAGCATACTGCACAATGATCTACTCCTTGGATTGTTTCACTTTATGCACAATGGTATAAGAAGCTTTTCCATAAGGATCCCCAGTGTAGAATACCAGAGGACCTTACTGGAGAGGAGATGATTATAAGGCCTCATGCACACTGGATGTTAAAATAACGTTATAAAAACGTCAGTAGCTTTGCAGTGAGTTTTTCAAGTTTTTTTCAACTTTTTCAATGTTTTTGCAATAGCGTTTTTTTAGCATTTGTTAGCGTTTTTTAGTGGTTTTCCACGTTTTTTTTTTTCAATGGATCAAAAACGTTAAATAACGCTGATGAGTGAAGTTTTTGAGTGTTTATCGATGTTTATCAGCGTTTTTTACAGCTGAAAAATGTCTCTCAGAACCCACTTGTTTTTTTTTTGTTTTTTTTACTGCTCAAATATGCCACTGCCCAAAACAGCTGATAACAGCCTATGTGTGCAAGGACATGATGGAGAGTTTAATGACTGTAGAAAAAAACGTCTACTTCACCTGGGGTGTGGAGACAGCACTTATCATTGCACCAAGAAGGGATAGTCATCACAATTGGTCACGCATGGTGGATGAAGTGGTGATTGGTACTTACTCCTAGCAATTTGCCATGATTTTACGTTTTACCACATGATTTAGCATATTGTTTATAGTGTGTAATTAATGGCAGAATGATGGCCTGTGTACATTGATTGACGTACTGTATATGTATAATGAGCAATCAAGTACCCTACTTTTTTTTTTTTCTTACAATTTTATCTCTTTCATGCCTAAGCCTATTTCTGACATTTGTTGCTTACAACTTAAAATACGTATTTTTTTGCTAGAAAATTACTTTGAACCCCCAAACATTATATATATATATATTTTTTTTTTTTTTTTTTTTATTTAGCAGGATATCTAGAGAATAAAATGGCGATTGTTGCAATTTTTTATGTCACACTGTATTTGCGCAGCTGTCTTTCAAACGCAATTTTTGGGGGAAAAAAGACACTTTCATGAATTAAAAAAAAAAAACGAAACAGTAACGTTAGCCCAATTTTTTTGTATAATGTGAAAGATAATATTACGCTGAGTAAATAGATACCCAACATGAAATGCTTTGAAATTGCGCATACTTGTGGAATGGCGACAAACTACAGTACCTAAAAATCTCCATAGGAGGCGCTTTAAAAAAAATGAACGGTTGCCAGGTTAGAGTTACAGAGGTGCTAGAATTATTGCTTTCACTCTGGCGATTGCGGCGATACCTCCCATGTGTAATTTGAACACATTTACATATGTGGGCGTGACTTACGTGTGCGTTTTCTTTACAGCGCAAGCTCGTGGGGATGGGATCGCTTTAGAAAAATGTTTTCCTTATTTATTTTATTTATTTAAATTTTTTTAAATTGTCACTTTAAAAAAAAAAAATGTATCACTTTTATTGCTGTCACAAGGAATGAAAAACATCCCTTGTAACAGTAATAGGTGGTGACAGGTACTCTTTATGGAGGACTCGGGGGTCTAAAAGACCCCAAATCCCTCCTTTGCACTTAAAGGATTGAGATTTCCAAAAACGACGATTCTGAATACTGTAGTTATTTTAAAAACACCTGCGCCATTGCCAGCTGAGTAAACCGGAAGTGCCGTTGTTTACAGAAAGAAGACTGGAACAAAGCCGTTGACGGCTTCCTTACAGTCTCACTCTAGCTGGCGGAAGTTCCGGATCGTGGATCGGGTTTTCCAGTGGAACGGGATACCCGGGAAGAGCGGCGAAAAGTGTCGGACGGGGGGACCTTAAAGGGGCAGCTGTTTTTTTTTATCACTGCTATTCATAATTGCCAACACTCAAGGAAGCACCCTTCTTTGTGTTCTGTTAATAAATTTCTTCACATTTGTTGTGCAATGTGTGAGGGCACAGTGGACTCCACCTCCCCCAGGACCCATGTGCACTGCATGCATTGCACACATGGGGGGTTATTTACAAAAGGCAAATCCACTTTGCACTGCAAGTGCACTTGGAAGTGCAGTCGCTCTAAATCTAAGGGGTAGATCTGAAATGAGTGGACGCTCTGCTGATTTTATCATCCAATCATGTGCAAGGTAAAATGCTGTTTTTTATTTTCCTTGCATGTCCCCCTTGGATCTACAGCGACTTTTCTTCCAAGTGCACTTTCAGTGCAAAGTAGATTTTCCTTTAGTAAATAACTCCTTTGGTCTCCTAGGAGAAAGCACCTTTGACTGCAGTAATCACAACCTCTCTGGCACTATTCCCCACAGTAGTTCCTTTTTTCCACTAAACATCTCCAGTCTTCTGGGTTGATTGACATCCAATATAATTTATCCCTGAAGTCTGAGGACATCCTGTGAGTGCAAGGCATCAGGGGGCATAACTATGAAATTCTGGCACTCACAGGGTAATGATGAGTGCCACTTAGCTAATCACCACTGCTTATTCTTGTGCAAAAAAAACATCCTCTGTCTTCACAGCAGAGAGTCATGTGGCAAGAGGATCATATGATATGAAGAGCGAACTATTGACTGCAAAACATTCAATAAAGTATGTGAGAATTAGATAAAAGGCATTGTAGTTTATAAAATTTCTTCAGTGTTTTTTCCTGGACAGAAATAGCAGTTTGGTGCTTTGATTTTACATGTTGCCAGACCTGCTAAGGTTTAATATACAGTTTATTAATATGTTACTTTAATATTCCAGACCCCATGAAAACTGCCCATGAACTGTGCAATATACCGTTCAATAGCAGTGACAACAATAATGAATCACTAGATTAACCTTTTAACACTATGTGATTACAATATAGTAACACAGTCTGTTCACATATCATTGATGATGCTTATGAGCTGTGACCTTTTTAGCCTTATTATAAAAATGAAAAGAGACAGCTAACACACCCACCTGGTGGATTAAAGGAAATATCAAAACCTTAGTGTCAATTTGTAAAGGTTAATCTGAAATGGCAAGAAAGGAACATATTTATTCTATTTATAAAGTAAACATACTCTTTTACCGCATAAGATGACAGGTTACACTTGGCGTTTACAAACTCTTCCCATCCAACCTATACATACTCTCTCTATTTCATTCTTGCTCCTAAGTCAGTGATTCTCAAACTGTGTGCCATGGAGATTTGCAGGTGTGCCGTGGGAGTTTAGATTTTTTTTTGAAATTGCTAGCATTTTGAAATCTTGAACATATCCAAAAATAAAATGGTAAATCAATGTTGCAAAAGTTAAAAAAGTAACATATATAAAAACGCAATCTCTGTCAGTCTGTCATTCATTGGTTCCTTTTGTAACACGAGACTTGTGCGAGATCTTGAGAGAATTTGATTGCTCTAATTGTTTTATAATAATAGAGACTGTTCCATTGGTTTGTTCGGAATGTTGACGTTGGAGCCTCGCTTCAATCTGATTTTCTCTTGAAAGCAGGGACATCATTTACAATAAATTTAAGATTAAATATACCCTATTTTTCTCACCATAAGATGCACCCCCCCCCCCAAAAAAAGGGGGAAAAATGTTTGTGCGTCTTATGGGGGGGGGGGATACTGACCAGACAAGCCCCCCTCCCCCTGTTGCCGCCGTTGTGTCAGAATACTGGTGCTTGGCTTCTCTGTGGAGGAGAGAGGAGGACAGGATGTGAGGCGCATCCTGGCAGGGGCATACCAAGGGGAATCGGGGGGAGGCGGTCTGCCCCAGGTGCCAAAACATGGGGGGGTCAGTGGCGTCGCTATGGGGGTGAGCTCCGCACCCAGGTCGGGTGACACCTGCCAGAGGTGACACCATCCCTAGAGCCATGGCTGTTTTTATTTTCCCCAGAACACCCCAGGCACCATGGTCTGGTCCAGTCTGTCCCACTGGCTGCTGCTGCTGCAAACTATGTCCCCAGTCCTCTGGCGGACCTTCCTAGCTGATGCCTGCCTGGATGTATCTGAAGCTGTGAGCCAGTCAGCCAACCAGCCAGCCAGGCAGAGGGGATTGTGGATTGTAATGGCAGTGTCCTCCGCTGCCTGAGGTGAGCTGGTGATAAGGGAGTGGGAGGTGTGGGCTAGCATGGTATACAATGCCCAGTCACCTGAGCTGTTGTGATAGAAGAGGCTGAAGGGGGTGTTTGTGTCTGCCCTGCTACCCTTAGCCACCCAGGTATAGTGTACCTGATAGGGAGGGTGGTATTGCTGTGTGTCCACCACCCACCTATAGTAGTAGTATAATAATAAATATTTTAGTACACCATTTGGTTCAGCGTATTTTTTTTCTTGTTTTCCTCCTCTAAAACCTAGGTGTATCTTAAGGTCAGGTGGGTCTTTTGGAGCGAAAAATTTTGTATATGTAAAAATAAATATTGTTTTTCACTACAAAAATTGTTAAATCTTTTCAGGTGTGCCGTGGAGTTTTTTAGATCTTTTTTGTGTGCTGCAAGACAAAAAAGTTTGATAAACGCTGTCCTAAGTTATCTGACTATTTGGGTACCATTGGGTTTACTCAAGGGTTTGAACAGGAACCTTATACCAAACAGAAAAGTTAAAAATGGCAAAAAGGGTTGGTCATACGATATACCTACAAGTTGAAAGGATAACGTACGTTGCTTGGCTTGACATAAAGATAGATTGTCTGGAAACTTGGAGAGAAAAACTGGTTGTAGAAAAAGCATGTTCAGCATCAGTCCAGTCTGAATAAGAGAAAACCATGATGCTAAATGAATGAGTACTTGTGTTTGGTTGAGGTATCAGACTACTATAAAATAGCTTGTAAATTACTTTTACTATATTTTAAAATGGTATTGTAAGTTGAGCTTGATCATACACGAGGAGAAACCTAAATAAAGAAATCTTTATTTATAATGTTTTAGGTAACTGACAGTATACTGTCCACAATTATATAATATTCAAACTTCAATTGTATTTTCATCTATTTATTTTATAAATATATAGGTCTATTTATTTAGGATTTAATGGGAAAATTCACTTTTTAAATCTTTACCGACATTTGCCATAGTCACATTCACGCTATATATATATATATATATATATATATATATATAGCAGGATGAATGATTACCAGGTGAATGCAGCAGCTGGTGAACAGCCCATTGAATCTCACTTGAAGTAAAGAATAGATTTCACCCTGCAGGTGAATGTGCAGGTAGTAGTATAGTGCTGAAAATGTGTTATGTATATTTATTTTTAACCATGCTCCTTTTTCTTACTCTCAATCATTGTTGTTCCATTTCTTAACCTTAAAGCAGAGGTTTTTTTTTTTTTCTCACAGGCATCCCCTCACACTGCAGTAATAACACACATCAACTATATCTAAATTTGCAAGTGAATAGTAATCCTATATTTTTTTTAACTTACGATTTAGAAAAGTGTCTGTTGGTCGTTGCAATGATGAGTGTGGGCATATGAAGCCCAATCGCAAACTCTTCCTGGATAACCGATCGAGAGGTGCACGCTGGGTAACCAGCGTGCACCTCTCGATCTCACGCATGAGTGATGCTCCGGCGGCTGTAGCGCCGATTGTTTAGCAAGTTGCCATAACAACGGGCGGTGACGGAGCAAGGTCCCACCCTGTTATTATGGCAACATAGATAGATCGCGTATTTTCCTGTCGGGAATTTTTTTCCACACAGTCCTGCCCACTGACTCCTGGGAAATGATAATTCACATTTCCCAGCAGCACAGGCCAGGGAGGAAGTTATGCGGAGTACCGTGGAGCCAGAAGTGGCAGATTAGGAGCCACCGCCTGGCAACAGGGCATTATTGGTAAGTAAAAAAAAAAAAATTCACTCCAAAATGTTTTTCATTATTAATCAAGGACTAGGAAAATGTGAAAAATATTTTTAGGGTGGAACTCCACTTTAATTTATGTTTTCCTTTTCTCTTTCCTTATGTCACAAATGCAATTGTAAGCTATACATTTTCATAATACAGAGATTAAATAGATAATAATATGACATTTTCATCTCTGTATTATGAATTCAGCAAATCTACTAGTACGTACTAAAGCCTAAGCATATATTTTATTGTACAGTATCTGTTCTGTTCTATGTTTGTTAGTAGTTTTTAACCACTTGCCGACCACCCCATAGCACATTTACTGCTACATGGCGGCACTGTACTCTTGGGTTTTGGGGATGCAAGTCAGTGGGTCCCACAGACCTGATGTGTGCTGCCACCTGCTGATCTTTTGGTACACTGACAGAATTGCAGTCTGCCTATGTAAACAAGGCAGCTTGCCAATCAGTCAGTAGAGCAGGCATGGATCCTGTGTTTCTGTAAAGCAAAAACACAGATCCATGCCTTCCACTAGTAAAAGCACCTCCTCCACTACACTGAAACATTAGCTGGGCACACAGTTAACACTTTGATCACCCCTGATGTAAATGCCTTCTCTGACAGTGTCATTAGTACAGTGACAGTGCATATTTTTAGCATTGATCACTGTAATAATGTCACTGGTCCCAAAAAAGTGTCAAAAGTGTCAGTTAGGTGTCCAAACTGTCCGCCACAATATAGCAGTCCTGCTATAAGTCGATGACTGCTGCCATTACTAGTAAAAATAATAACACAAAATAAATAATAAAAATATCCCATAGTTCGTAAATGCAACTTTTGCACAAACCAATCAATATACGCTTATTGGGATTTTTTTTTTTACCAAAAAATATGGGGCAGAATAAACATTGGTCTAAATTTATGAAGACATAAAGGTTTTTTATTTTTTTTTATTGGATGCATTTTAGAGCAGAAAGTAAAAAATATATATTTTTTTCAAAATTGTCGGTCATTCTTTGTTTATAATGCAACAAATAAAAACTGCAGAGGGGATCCAATACCACCAAAAAAAAGCTCTATTTGTGGAAAAAAAGGACATACATTTTATTTGGGTACAGTGTCGCACGACCACGCAATTGTCAGTTAAAGTAACACAGTGCCGTATCACAAAAAATGGGCTGGTCAGGAAGGGGGTAAACATTCAGGAGATGAAGTGGTTAAAACTTAATTAAAATAGAACACCCCAAAAATGTGCTACCAGTACTTACAAGGTAAAGAATAACAGTAACGAACAGCTACAGAATCTTTCATTGTCTTAGCAGACAAGGTTTTAAGCATGTTCACTGAGTGATAACTAGGGATGGGCCGAACAGGCCCCTGGTCGGTTCGCAGCAGGACATGCGAACAGGCAAAAAATGAGTTCGAACACATGAACACTGTTAAAGTCTATGGGACAAGAACATGAAAAATCAAAAGTGCTAATTTTAAAGACTTATATGGAAGTTATTGTCTTAAAAAGTGTTTGGGGACCTGGGTCCTGCCCCAGGGGACATGTATCAATGCAAAATTTTGTTTAAAAATGGTTGTTTTTTTGGGAGCAGTGATATTAATAATGCTTAAAGTGAAACAATAAAAGTGTAATATTCCTTTAAATTTCGTACCTGGGGGTATCTATAGTATGCCTGTAAAGTGGCGCATGTTTCCCATGTTTAGAACAGTCCAAGAGCAAAATTACATTTCTAAGGGAAAATAAGTAATTTAAAAGTACTCGTGGCCATAATAAATTGTCGGTCCCGGCAATACACATGAAAGTTCATTGATAAAAATGGCATGGGATTCCCCCACAGGGGAACCCCGAACCAAAATTAAAAAAATAAAATGCGTGGGGTCCCCCCAAATTTCATACCAGGCCCTTCAGGTCTGGTATGGATATTACGGGGAACCCCGTGCCAAAATGAAAAAAATTATGTGGGGGTCCCCCTCAAAATCCATACCAGACCCTTCCTGAACCCGTTTTTATCAATGAACTTTTATGTGTATTGCCGGGACCGTCAATTCATTATAGCCACGAGTACTTTTAAATGACTTTTTTCCTTTCGAATTTTTAGGCCTGAAGGTTAGATAAAACTCCCAAATAGTATACATTTTCTGTAAGCAGGGACCCTGGAAAATAAAATGTCACAAGATATTAGCCCAACACTCTTGCAGGTCATCAGGCCCAAAAATGATTGTTCTTACTCCAGTTTGCATGATGACATGTGTAACGCAATTGTAATTTTTGTACATAGGTGTCTAAAACATGCACATTGATGTATGTATGTCTGCATACATGGAATGTAAACAAAAAAAAAGAGTTGTATCTCTTTAGGTCTCTCTTTTTTCACTTTTTAATGCGATCACATGGGAGACCAATAACCTCCTATGTGATAACATATTTAATGATAGCATTTATTTAATGAGTCATCAGGGGTCTATAATACCCCCCCCCCCCGCATGCCACTGAAACTAGTGGAGCACAAAAAAAGGCTTCATTATCTGCTTCCATTAGCTGGAGAGGTGGGGAAAATACAAGACCAGTCACCCTACACAAGGAGAGAGAGCAGCAAAGTCTGGTCTTTATTACAGGAAACTCCTGCAAATAATATCAATATTTATGTTAGAATAAACATGGCTTTTGTACTTGCTTAGTCTCAATTCAGCTTTAATGAGATTTAAACATTTATTTATTTTGATGTGTTCATAGTTGTATGCCTACAGGCTCCATCCTCTCTTCCCTTCCTTTTCGTTACTTTCCTTTTCATTTTGTTGGTTCCTTTTGATCTTATGAAATTTTGGTTTTACATAGAATGAAAGATATCTCCTTTTATGTTATCTGTTTGTAATTTTGGAAATCCTGCAATGCATTTCAAATATCTAGACCACAATGTGCTAATTTAGTAGTTTTCAAATAGCAGGAAAACGCTTATGGTTTACGAGATATTTAGTGAGATATGAGTCATGGGCATTTGTTTTAAGTGTATTTATTTCCTAGTTTTGCATGATGTGTGGAAGAGCTAATACTAAGGTTGGGCCAAGCAGGGTTCAGCAAACTTCCAAGAGGTTTGGGTGGCAAGCTCAAACCCCTATTGAAATCTAAGGGGACCTAATCTTTCAAATCTAAACGCCCATTTTCAGTGCTGATAGGCAAGGGGGTTTCAAAAAATAACATGGGGGTGGGCAGGGCTCTGGGGAACATGTTCAATTACATTTTTTTTTTCCAAAAAAAACAACAACATGCCTGCCATATTCTTTACTGTGATGTACAGAAAGTGCTGCAGCTACACTGAAGCAAAAGTGCTTAAATTGCTGGCAAGTCACTCACATGTCACATGTGACAGATTCTTAAAAAAAAAAAAACACCCAGATCCCCCTATGGGTTTGCTATGTATTTTTGGGGGCCTTTGGATGGGTCTACATAAGGGAAGGTGCGGGGATAGTAGTGACAATGTAATTTCCAAAAAATGGCCAGTGATGCTCTTTCTTTAAGTGGTGGGGAATCCCATTGACGTTAGTATTTTATAGGGACAGGTGCAAGTTTGGACCTGTTGAGAAGAGTAATTCTCTCTGTTTGTCATGGTGACCATTGTCTCTGGGAAAGGCAATTAAGGGAGATCCAAGGTTTAAAAATGGTTACCAGAACAGGTGGTAAAGAGGAAACCTTCTAATGGGGACACCTGTCCAGATGACATGTCTCTAAGGGGTGGATTTTCCCTCTCTTTGGAGAGATTTAATTTCCTACTGCCTCTCCAGGACAGGAACCAGTACAGCAAACTGATAGAGGTTTTAAATGTTACGCATACACACTATACGCTATTAATTTAGTCCCCTTTTACTTCTATTTTCTCTTAGCATTATCAAGATCTGTGTCCAACTGATTTTAAGGCCATGGTGTGCTTGCTGTTAATTTTTTCGAACCAGAGGAATGGCTGTGCATTCATGATTTGGCATATCAGTAGTGCAACAAAGAAATATATTTCATATTTTTTACATATGTCTTATAAAACCTATAATTTATTTTCTACTGGTTTGCCAGCAGTAATTCATAATATCACTAGACCTAATTTTAGCACACACCTGTCACAATGACAAATTGCATAAAGACACCACAGAGATATCATTAATGTCTAAATTTCAGATGTTAAATGCATGCAGTTCAGGACTGTGTCCTTAAAGTGGACCTATCATTAAAATTCACATTTAATGTGGATCAATAGTGCACATTACCAAATTGCATAAATTATTTAAAGTATGGAAATAGCCAGTTGTTTGTCATGAATAACAACACTGCTGCCCTTGGCACCTTAATATGACCTAAAGCTTAAGCAGCATGAATCACATCAGCTCTTGATAAATTGGGCACTGTGGTCACTTCATGTAAAACTGAAGAAAATGTTCTCTTCTCTCTGGTATTGCACAGACAAATTGGGTCAGCAAGGCAGAACAAATACTACTGAATGGAAAGCAGAGCTTCCAAAGCCCCAATGGATATCCAGCACTGTGGGGAGTTAATGTGGAGGGATTGGTTCCCTTCAGTGGATTTAATATCCAACATGGGTATGTAGTTAGTATAGAGTGTGATCGGCAGTTTGCTCACTCATTTATATGTACCAGGCTAAAGTTTCTGTGAGTAATGTATCCAAAAAAATAGAGAGGAATTTGAGACTATTGAGAATTATTAGTTCAGAAAACTGATATTGTTTTTAGTGTCTGTTGGAAAGCCAATGTGTTTCAGGGATTCTAAGGCTTTAGGACTAGAGAACACAACATCAATTATAAGTCTGATACAACTCATATTTGAGCTGATATTGGCTTTTTAATATATGCCACAAACAATAAACATTTTAAAAAACCATTTCTAAGTCATCTTTCTATACGTTTGGATAGATTTTATCAGCTGGTAGGCCCGAAGATGAAAAATATAAGCATTAAATAATAATTTTTATTATAACATAATTTAAGCCTTGTTCTATCACTCTATAAACATCTTATATACATTTTTCAGAGTAACCCTCAATGTGTCCAGTCTCCTTCTACTGCCTTGCTGTATTTAAAATTCACAGCAATGTTGCTGCAAGAAGGTAGGGAAGGTGCCTCTTAAGTGCATGCAGGTCAGCCAAGCAAGCCTTATTTAGCATGTGACTTGTAAAGGCATCCTTAGCTCACCTTCTGTGAAATAGTGAGTAGTGTAATACTCCTTTTGCCAGCTGTATGCTTACAAGTGGCAGCATGAAGCAGGTGAGCTAATGGCACATTCTTGGGCCCCTCTCTGACTTTGGGTTGAAGAAATGCACAGCAGAGTGGTTGTCCTGGGGTGGAGGCCCAAAATGCCCATGTCCTAACAGTCTATCCTGCAGCAGATGCTACACCTATTGCTGGGGACAACAAGAAAACACCTATACCCAAGTCAGAATGCCTAAATGTTGGATATTTTTATAATAGAATGAATGCAATCGTCCAAATATAACAGTAGTACTGTATGTAGCAAAGTTGCAAGTTATAGAAAAAATCAGCAGCCCTGTTAGGGGAGGTGATCAGTTTCCCTTACTAAGTAGAAGGGAAGTATATTGGATCTTTGACTTAGAGACCAGCATTTCAGGAATGAATTGTGCAAGGGATGTTACCCACTACTATGAATTAATTATTAATATGTTCAGTTCTTAATATTTTATTTAGCTCTCTTTGTTCAATTTCCTTCTTTATTCCCAGTTTTTTTCTCTTTTCTTTTAGTTGCCCCCCCCCCCCCCTTCATACCTTCTCCTCCAATTGCTTCTTTATCCTTACTCCCCTGTTACCTTTTAGGTGCCATTCTTATATACACTATTTTTTGTTAACCACTTGAGCTTTGGAAGATTTAACCCCCTTCACGACCAGGCCATTTTTTTTCTATTTGGCACTGCGCTATTTTAATTGGTAATTGTGCGGTCATGTAACACTGTACACAAATTACATTTATATAATTTTTTTCACACAAATAGAGATTTCTTTTGGTGGTATTTGATCACCACTGGGTTTTTTTTTTTTTTTTACTTTTTTAGGAAAAAAAAAAAAAAAAAAATATATATATATATATATATATATATATATATATATATATATATATACTGTATATATTTTTTACTTTCTGCTATAAAACATGTTCAATAAAAAAAAAAAAAAAAATTCTTCATAAAATTTAGGACAAAATGTATTCTGCTACATGTTTTTGGTAAAAAAAAAAAACCCCAATAAGTGTTTATTAATGGGTTTGCATGAAAGTTATAGCATCCACAAACTATGGTATATATAATGGAATTTGAATTTATTTTTTATACTAGTGGTGGTGACCCACTTATAGTGGGGTTGTGATAGTGTGGCGGGAAATATCATACTAACTGGCAATTTATGGGAACTGACTAACTGGCACTGACATCACTTCCCCAGTGACACTAATACAGTAATCAGTGCTAATAATATACTGTACACTGAAACTGTATTAAATGTACCATTTCCTAAGATTAGCCATTATGATATCCCACCCCTGTTCTGTAAATTGCTCTCCAAATTCCTCCTCTCATTTCACCATGTAAGGGAGTCTATGGAGGGTAGCAACTGAAGTCAGACATTGATACAAAGATTAAATCAACCTCTTACCACGAAGGCATCTATGCCAAATATCTGTAAAAATGTCTGATTTGTAAATATCGATCAAATTCAGAGGGAGGCATATCTTTTAATTGTTGGAGCTACAAGAAGGAAATAAATGAATAACCTGCCAGGAGATGTGAAAGATTAGTTGTTGCATGGGATCGCAACCAGCAAAAGTCCCCAGGTCTGGAGAATGCTGCTGTGAATCTCAGGTCAAAAATAAAGACCACACAGAAATTTTAGAGGTTAGACTATACTTGTCCTTATCAAGGTGCCGAAGTTTGAGCAACTGACCCACTATCAGGTTACATTTCAGTAAATCGTGCACCTTAGTGCCATTGGACCACTGAAGACCAAGAAAAAAATATGGTGCAATAGAATAACTTTAAAATCTTAGCCATGGTACTTTAGAATCAGGGATATTCCATTAAGCTAGTTGCATTAGTCGAGAGGCCAGGTAATATAACCAAATTTGTAGGACCCCTAGGCCACCCTGCCTACAAGAATGATAAGGACGGGTCTCGAATATCTAAGTTGTTTATTTTGCCTTATAAGTTTATTTAATCCCTTCCCACCCACGCTATAGCCAAATGACGGCTACAGCATGGATCTACATTGCTGGGGGGTCAATAGACGTCTTTCCCTTTGCACGCTACCCACCCGCCCCCTGCGTGACGTGCGTCAATGAGACTCAGACTAAGGGGCCGATACCGATCCCTTACCACGTGATCAGATGTCAGCCAATGACAGCTGATCACGTGATGTAAACAGAAGATCGGTAATCATTTTTTTTTCTCCTCACGCTATCAGCATGAAAAAAGGCAGTTCACCGACTTCCGTAAAAGGGACTTTGGCCTCAAAGAGGATGAGGCACAGCCACCTCACCTGTGCCCACTAGTGTCACCTGGCAGTGCCACCTGCCAGTGCTCACCAGTGCATATCAGTCCTACCTGCCAGTGCCCGCCAGTGCATATCAGTGCCACCTATCAATGCTCACCAGTGCCACCTATCAATGCCCACCAGTGGTGCCAATCAGTGCCTCATCATTGCCACCTAGCAGTACTGCCTATCAGTGTCACCTACCAGTGCCCATCAGTGCCCATCACTGCCACCCATCAGTGCCCATAACTGCCACCCATTAGTGCCCATCAGTGGCAGCTATCAATGCCCATCAGGGCCAACTCTCAGTGCCCACCAGTGCCCCCTCATCAGTGCCCACCAGTGCCACCTATCAGTACCCATCTGTGCTGCCTTATCAGTGCCCATCAGTGAAGCCTTATCAGCGTACATCAATGAAGGAGAAAAATTACCTATTTGCAAAATTGTATAACAAAATATAAAACAGGTTTTTGTTTTTTTTTAATTTTCATTTTTTTCTAAAACAATAAATAAAATAAAAAGTGGTGATCAAATACCACTAAAAGAAAACTCTATTTTTTGGAAAAAATATGATAAAAATGTTAATTTGGTAACAGTGTTGCATGACCGCGCAATTGTCATTCAAAGAGTGACAGCGTTAAAGAAAATTGGTCTGGGCAGGAAGGGTGTTTAAGTGTCCAGTAAGCAAGTGGTTAAATCTGACTGCATTTGGGATAGATATGCTTTAGAGAGTCTAATAGATAGAGTTTTGAACAAATATAATAGTTTTGGGAGAATAGTCATCTTAACAGCAACCACCCTTTGAGAAACGATATGCGGAAAGACGACCACGATTTAACTAGTTTAACTAGTTGTCTAATGTTAGATACAGTAGAAAGATAGTTACTTTGGAACAGCTGGAGAAAGTCAGAGGTCAGGTTGATCCCTGAGTAGGAGATAACAGATGGAGACCAGATGAATAAAAAATGTAAACTTCTCTCCTGGAATGGGGCACATTAATCGGAAGTGCCATGGATTTATTGAGGTTAACAGAGAGGCCCAGTAGCAAACTTAGATAGCACATTTAAAAGATTAGGAAAGGTTACAATGGGTTGTGTAATATAAAGTAACATACATCATTTAAAACTTTAACCACCCTTTATATCAGGGTGCAGTAAAATGGCAGACAACAACAGTTCTGTCTCTAAAGCGAAAAGAAGGGGCGAGAGGGGGCACTCCTGTCTTGTACCCCATCCAAGAGAGAAGAATTCAGAGTTACAACCAGGTAGACGTATGCATGTTTTAGGTTTTGTGTACAGAGCTTCAAAGCCTCTAAGGAACTCTCCTCGAAAGCCACAATGGTGTAAAAGTAAGGACAATTAATTCCAGGTGACACTATCAAAAGCTTTGTTGATATCAAGGCTCAATGCTGGGACTTCCTTAGAAAAGAGGTTAGCATCTTGGATTACATTAGTTGCCAATCTAATGTTATTTGTGATCTGCCTATTAGCGATAAAGCTTGATTGAAAATGAGAAATAAGAGTGGAAATAATAGAGGCAGGTCTATCGGCTAAAATCCTTCTAAAAAGTTTTAGGTCATTAACCACTTTCAGACCGGACCAATTTGCAGCCAAAGGACCAGGCCCCTTTTTGCGATTCGGCACTGCGTCGCTTTAACTGACAATTGCGCGGTCGTGCGATGTGGCTCCCAAACAAAATTGACGTCCTTTTTTTCCCACAAATAGAGCTTTCTTTTGGTGGTATTTGATCGCCCCTGCGGTTTTTATTTTTTGCACTATAAACAAAAATAGAGCGACAATTTTGAAAAAAATTCATTATTTTTTATTTTTTGCTATAATAAATATCCCCAAAAAATATATAAAAAAAAACATTTTTTTTCCTCAGTTTAGGCAGATACGTATTCTTCTACATATTTTTGCTAAAAAAAATCGCAATAAGCGATTATTGATCGGTTTGCGCAGAAGTTATAGCGTTTACAAGATAGGGGATAGTTTTATAGCATTTTTATTAATAATTTTTTTTTTATTAGTAATGGCGGAGATCTGCGATTTTTTTTGTGACTGCGACATTATGGCGGACACATCAGACATTTTTGACACCATAGTCATTTTTACAGCAATTAATGCATTTAAATGCATTGATTTCTGTATAAATGACACTGGCAGTGAAGGGGTTAACCACAAGGGGGCAGTGTAAGAGTTAACTATGTCTAGGGGTGTGTTTTTTACTGTGGGGGGGCGTGGCTGTCAGCTAGTGAATGCTGATCTCTGCTCCAATCACAGGGAGCAGAGATCGGCGTCACTAGTTGCTAGGCAGAACGGGGAGATGCTGTTTATCTCGGCATCTCCCCGTTCAGCCGCCCCGTGAGATGATCTGGGGGGTCCCCGCGGCGATCGAGTCCGCGGGACCCGCGACCGGACTCACGGGGGTCCCGCCCGGCGCGGGAGCGCGCCGCTCCCGGCACGCTCCCGATGGCACGGACAGGCTAAAGGAGGGACTTATATATACGCCCTCCTGCCTGTACGTGCCATTCTGTCGACGTATATCGTCATGCGCCGGTCGGCAAGTGGTTAAAGACTTACTGCAGTCTGCTTACATAATTTGTAATAAAAACATCTTTGCCATTGTGAAGCTTCCCTGCAACCACTTTGCATATTATTTTATATATACTGTGATTCTGTACTTGCCAAATATGCTGCAGAAATCTCCCTACACTGAGTCTGGCTGCAACCATTTTAACTTTGTTAAACTTGTTCACTTCCTGGATTTACACAGAGGCCCACCTCCAGCTCTGCAGCTCTCATTGTCCCTCTTATGACTCATACCCCCTCCCTTCCTGGCAAACTCTCACGAGAGAGAGAGAGCTGTGCATTATGTCAAAAGCCTAGGCTTTTTACAAGACAATAAACAGGAAGTGGGCTGTATAAGGTATTTACTGGCAGAAAAAAATGTTTTACTATCCAAAGTTAAAACAACAAGGGCAAAACATTTAATAGATGAAAAGTTGAAAAAATTACTGAAGTTCCTCTTTAATAATTATGGCGATAGGGTGGAAGTTTGAGTAGAATAGATATATTAGTAAGTCACATTTCATCCAAAAAGAATGGTCTTTCAACACATTACATAAGCAAACAAAAAATGAGAAGCGTACTGGAGCAAACTTTTTGAGGTAGCTAAAGGAGAAGCCATCAGGGCCCAGGGCTGAGGCTTTTTTATAGGGATTTAATGGTGGCTAATACTTCTGCGTCTGTGATCGGAGCATTCATTTTCATGAGTTGGACTGAGGTGAGAGTCGAACTAGTGATATCTGCAAACCAAGACAAAGCCTCAGGAGGGATAAAAGAAGAGGGAGCTGAAAGAAGGTCTGAATAATATTTCACAAAGGTGTCTAAATTTTCTTTAGGATGTATAGTGAGTTGTCCCAAAGCATTACACAGTTAATAAAGGTATTGCTATGAAACAAGAATCTGGTCCTCGAGGACAATAAAGAATCTAGCTCTGGTCATTTTTGATCAATCAGCTGGCCAACTTCAGGAGAATGTGAAGTTGGATGAAGAGAGAAATACTTATGAATTTGCCTCTTAAAACCGATTTGTGTGTTGTCCAGGTCATATCTCATTAAGGTTGAGATATTCAGAAATCATTAGATAATGTACTACTAGCGGGTTAGAAAAAAGTGAGTCATTAAGCCTCCAATTCATTTTTAGGCTTTTGTTTTCACCTGGTGATTTGGCCAGTAACACACCTCCTGTTTTAGAGTGACTACACTCTAGATGAAGGAGCATACAGACACCTCTGGACAGCAGGCTTGCCAATCTGGGGGGATGGAAGTGTTAGATGCATTAGCAGATTTAAATACATTAACAAATTGAAGCCACACTTAAAGGAAAGTCTCAAGGTTTTTCACCTTAATGCATTCTATGCACGAGAGCCAGCATGGGGATTCGTGTGTGTAAACACACAAAAGCCCTGTTCGGTCAGGGGAGAGGAGACATATTGTTTGTTACTACTTAGTAGGAACAACAATATGTCTCCTCCCTCAGTCAGTCCTACATTTAACCCCTTGATTGCCCCTAGTGTTAACCTCTTCCCTACCAGTGACATTTACACAGTAATCAGTGCATATTTACCAATGATTACTGTATAAATGTCAATGGTCACAAAATGTTTCAAAAGTGTTTGATCTGTCCGTCGCAATGTAGTAGTACCGCTAAAAATTGCAGATCACCGCCATTACTAGTAACAGAAATGCCATAATTCTTTCCAATAGTTTGTAGGTGCTATAACTTTTGTGCAAAGCAATCAACATATGCTTATTGCAATTTTTTTTTACCAAACATATGTAGAAGGATATATTGGCCTAAACTGATGAAGAAATGCGTTTTTTTTTTAAAAATGGGGATATCAATATCGTCGCTCTTTTTTTGTTTATAGTGCAAAAAATAAAAACCACAGAGGTGATCAAATACCTCCAAAAGAAAGCTCTATTTGTGGGAAAAAAGGGGCGCAAATTTTGTTTGGGTACAGCATTGCATGACCACGCAATTGTCAGTTTAAAGCAACGCAGTGCCAAATTGTAAAAAGTGCTGTGGTCAGGAAGGGGGTAAAATATTCTGGGGCTGAAGTGGTTAAAGACCATTGTCCTAGAAATAGATCAAAGCATTAAAGTACACTACAAAATGTGGCACTTTTAAATCTACATACTAATGCTATATAATGCTCTGTTCCTACAATGTGACAAGTGTTCACCAGAATCACTAGATAATTTATTTGGTGTATTTTCTTCCCATGTTTGTGATGGACGATGCACAGAATTTGTATAAATCTAAATGGCAGATTTAGCTTGCTGCTTTGCAAATTTCTGTGAAACCGCTGATTGATCGTTGAAGGGCTCCTTCTAGGATTGGTATAAGCCTATCAAAAGAATATTGGAAGAGATTTTCTAGGAAGCCATGCTGTGTGATATTATACTTTCCTTTAAAAAAACTAGCTGCTTTGAAAAGCAGGGCAGCCAGAGCTGTGAGATACTAGGAAACGTTACAAAAGGTCACATTGAATAACACATACAATAACATAAAGAAAACCCAATTGTACAAAGCTATAAACTTTATAATAACTTTCTTTTCTTTTTCTTCATTCTGAAAAACATTGCATTTCTCTGTTTGGAAAAATCGCTTTATAACTTTCAGAAAATACAGTTAAGTCCTATGCCAGTTTTGAATAAAAATGAATTAATCAAATTCTACTTAAAAAAAAGAAAATCACAATACAAGATATCAAGACACAAAAAAAAAGATGTGCAATAAGTTAAGTAAATTTTTTTTTTATATCGGCTTAGCTAAATTGCTGTCACCTTGACTGCATTTATGATGTAAACGCAAGATAAAATTAGACTACAAGCTTTCCTGCTCAGAGGCAAAGTAAGAGCAATGAATGAAAGAATGAAATACGTCAGCACTTCTTTACAAAAGAACAAATGTTTATTGCCTCTTTAAAAACTGCAACATAAGTTTATGCCTACGTATTTTGCACTATACAAGCCCTTAGTCATGACAACCATGTATACATATGACTATGAACTAAATGTTCACTCACCTTTCTATAAGTGGTGATCACAAAAGAGCAATAGATGAGCTGTCACTTTCTACATTAAGATAATGTCTCAATCAGTGTCCTGTTAAGGTATCATGATGTTTTATTCTCATTAGGATGACTCAAGCAGTGTTTTTTTAGACAAGTAAGCTTTAAGGTCTTGTAATCCAGAGCTGTTTTCTTCTTTTCAATCTTTTTTATTGCCATTTTTAAGAATTGATTGAAATGTATAACATTGTTAACATTACTGTCAACTGGGATACTACTAAAATATATAGTTAAATATTGATTATGGAATCTATCAATGTTCAGCCCAAATAAAGCTAAGGAAGGAGATGGTGCCGCAAGGTAGCCTTTTTCAACCAGGGTGCTGAGGCACCCTGGGGTGCCTTGAGGCTTCTTCAGGGGTGCCTTGGAAAAATACCTAAAATTTATCAAAATGAGTAAACAAGCCAGCAGGTGGATGAAGCCTGCCTTTAGTTACACAAAGCCACAGGTTTTCATTATATGCATCGTTACAACTTTCTAGACACTGACATCTAACAACCATTGATGTCATCAGTTGATAAAAAGGCTGTCTGTCGCCTCCACAGCATCCTTGTTTGACCCTTCTCTGCCTCTCTCCCTTAGAACAGGGTCATATTAGCTGACTGATGGAGAGAAAATGAGGGACAAAGAAGAGAAACATTGGAATACTAATCAGTACCAGTGTGCAAAAGTGTATTGGCTTTGGAAAAAAAAATACCTTGAACATTGGGTATCCTACGTGTGGATGCTGCTGCATTGTGTAAAGCTTTTAGAATTGTTTTTTACATTTTAGAATGGGTTGCCTTAAGACTGTCCATAATTTTAAAGGGTGCCTTGAGATTCTCTATAATTTTAAGGGGTACCTTGAGATTGCCTATAAAATTAAAGGGTGCCTTGACAGAAAAAAGGTTAAGAAACACTGCCGTAAGGATTACTCTCACATGGGAAATCAATGAAAACACGGAGCTCCACAAGCTTTTCAAGGGTCACAAAATATGATACACTGTAAGTCTCCCAGTTGACCACAGTGTCTCCAGCAGAGTTGACAGTAAGATACCATTTATATACAGTTTTGACACCTTACCAGTGTGAGATGCAGTGGGAGGTCCGCATAACAGTGTTACTGGCTTAATTTCAACAATAAGTCTGAAAATCCTCTCGTAGCTCCATTTCCCATTTAACCACTTAAGGGCCGAGCCTCTTTTTTAGAGGTGTTGTTTACAAGTTAAAAACTGTTTTTTTTTTTGCTAGAAAATTACTTAGAACCCCCAAACATATATACATTTTTTTCTCTAACACCCTAGAGAATAAAATGGTGGTCGTTGAAATACTTTCTGTCACAACGTTTTTGCGCAGCGGTCTTTTCAAGTGCACTTATTTGGGAAAAAATACACTTTTTTGAATTATAGAATAAGACAACAGTAAAGTTAGTCCATTTTTTATTTATATTGTGAAAGTTAATGTTACACTGAGTAAATTGATACCCAACATGTCACGCTTTAAAATTGTGCCCGCTCATGGAATGGAGACAAACTTTTACCATCTAAAAATCTCCACAGGCCACATTTAAAAAATTCTACAGGTTGCATGTTTTGAGTTACAGAGGATGATTTAACAAAAATGTCCCTTTAAGAGTTATGGGTGGAAGTTACATTTTGAGGTCGCTTCTGCCCTGCAATGTCATGAAGACTCACTCGTCTCTATGCCCAGCCACAGAGAGGACCCGATCGCCTCCCCAGTAAGCGGTGGAGGGCACCGGATGGCCCTCTCCCGTGCCAATAAAAGTGATCTTGCGGCAAATCCACAGCAGAGACCACCTTTTTCTTGTAGCGGACCATCGGCCGAACAGGAGGATACCGGGGTTATGGAAGCTAGCTGCTGCCATAACAACGATGTCCCACGTCAAAGTAAGGATGTATATTGGTGTGCGGCGGTCCGAAAGTGGTTAAGAATCTGAGCGGTCTTAAACAAAGGCTTACTACATGCCAATTATTTGTAAAACCATGAAATTCCCTTTTTTGCACCAGAGGTAGAGGAGTGATATGACCATATAACAGCACTAACTTTGACTTGTGTGGCTGGAGGAGGTTTGTAACTAAACACAATGAGAACGTCTGGAAAGGTTACTCATGGAAAATTTCAGGATAAGAAATTCGTAGGCTAATAGCAAAATATCTAAAGCCTTCAGATGACCACCTGGGTGTTGCATGTGCAGCGTCGAGGACCAGGCTTTAAGGAGAGGCTCTAACAGGTAGAACCTTCGGAATGTAAAGCCCTGCGCAAAATGTTGGCACTATATAAATCCTGTATAATAACAATAATAATAAATACCATTTGGCCTGCCGCTGAGGCTATTAATAATGAAGGTAGATTGTGGTCATTAAAGAGAGATTCAAACCATGCCGCTAACTGGTCTAATAAAACCATCTTGTGGTATAATTGGATATCTGGGAGCCCCACTTCACCTTGTTGTCTTTGCTGGCTAAGAAGAGTACTTGTGCAATCCTGGTTTTTCTACCTTTCCATATATATTGGGTAATCACTTTATGTAGCCTATGAAAGAAAGTGGTGGGAAAGGGGGTAGGAAGGGTCTGAAAATTATACAATATTGTAGTTAGAGCTAGCATTTTAAAAGCCGCTATGTGCCCTAGACATAAAATTTCTCATTTTTGATTAGTAAAAGTCATGTCTTATAGTCTGCAGCAAAGGGATAAAGTTGTTTGCTGGATGTCGGGGTGTTCAGCTGGCTCACTTAATCTCTTCCTAACTAAGTTGCTGTAGTTGGCCCTCCACTTCGCCTGGCTGCCAGCTTCACCAGTAGGGATTTCCATTATCTGGCCCCAGTATATTCTTGTGGCCGTTCTGCTGCCTTGGAGTGCAGGGAGACTTTTCCCCTGAAGGATAACAATACTGAGTCTGTGTTCACAGACCCTTCTGATGCCCTTTTGCCTTGAGATAGCAACCCCACTTTCACAATTAACGTGTGCTGTTTGTCTACACTTTTTAATGCTATATAATGAAATATTGAAAATTATCTTGCCATTCAACATTATATGAATTCCTCTTTTCATTGCACCCCTGAAGACGACTAAACTGTATCCTGAAACGCGTTGGTTGTAAGGAGATTTCTTAATATACCCTCTTGTATGGTGATATTAACTGTGTTCAGATAAATCAATATTTTGTTCCAATTTCTAATCATTTTTAATTACTAATAAAATGTGTTGTTATTATATTTTTGTGTATTTCTTTATATATGATACTATTAGTAGCCTAAAAAGTCAATTTAGGGGAACCTCCTTCTCTGTAATAAAAAACAATTCTGACCCATAATCAGCTCACAACTGGAAAATACCAGGCACAAGCTTAGATTATTACTCATATCTCAACAGAACCATACTGCACGAAAGTGGAAGGCTCACTTCTACTGCCAAGGCAACAAAGCGGGTAAGCTTTTAGCTAACAAGGTGAAGGAGAAAAAAATTAAACAAAAAATACTGTTCATTTACCACCCAACTACAGGAGCCAAACTGTTTAACAAAAAAAAGAAATTGCTAGTGCATTTAGAGACTACTATAACAACCTCTACAATTTAAAAGATGAGACATCTATCCCACAACCTTCCCCTGAGATGTTTCAGGAATTCCTGGACTCCATCTCTATGCCCAAATTATCAGAAGATCAATTAAAATCCTTTAATGACCCAATCTCTATAGGAGAAATCCAAAAAACAATGTCTCTCCCTAACAACAGATTTTCAGGCCTGAATGGATTTTCTTCTGAATACTATCGCACTATCCAGTCCATACTAAGCCTGCATCTATTGAAAGTATAGGAAACTGCTGCTTCCAAAGCTTAATTTCCTCCAGAAATGCTAGCAGCCATAATTGTGACACTACACAAACCTGGTTACATAGTTACATATAGTTAATCAGGTTGAAAAAAGACACAAGTCCATCCAGTTCAACCATAAAAATAAATAAATAATATCAAACAATCCCATATACCCAATTTTATACCCACAGTTGATCCAGAGGATCAACTACCTTACAGTAAACCACCTGACTCTCCACAAAATGTTTGGCCCATATCGTTACTAAATATTGATTTGAAGATATATGGCAAAATTATTGCAAATAGATTGGCTTGGTTCTTGCCCAGTCTGGTAAAGCAAGGCCAGATTGGTTTTGTCCCGGGTCGGCAGGTACCAGATGCCACACGCAGAATTCTCAATCTTCCTTACACTGTAGAATTATCTAAGGTCTCTTCTCTGCTTCTATCCATGGACGCAAAGAAGGCTTTTGATAGAATTCATTGGGGGCATTTACAATACGTCTTATGTAAATTTGGTATAACAGGTACAATTAGCTCAGCCATATTAGCACTATACACCAAACCCTCAGCTATGTTTTTTCAGAAGGCTTGTTTTCTGATAGTTTTAATATCACCAACGGGACAAGGCAAGGATGTCCACTTTCCTCCTTGATATTTGCAGACGATGTGATCCTATCCCTGTTAGAACCAAACATTTCTCTTCTAGCTGTGCATAACATTCTGAACCATTTCAACAAAATCTCATACTATAAAGTAAATGCAACTAAATCCAACATACTCGCCATAAATATAGACGGGGACCTTAAACAAAAGCTATCTTCACGATATCCATACCCATGGTCCGGCAAATCCATTCAATATCTGGGTATACATTTAACAACCCCAAGCTCCAAACTATTCAAAACAAATTTCTAACCCCTCATTTCCTCCATCCAGCCTGAACTAAATAGACTAAAAACCTTTTATCTGTCTTGGTCAGGAAAATTTTGCAGCATACAAAATGCTTATTCTACCAAAAATCTTATACTACTTCAGAGCTCTCCCAATATCTATACCAGCATCCTTCTTTAAAATGTTGCGGACACAACTGCATAAATTTGTGTGGGTGGACAAAAAAACAAGATGTTCCCAATCTTATTTACTGAAGCACAAAAACGTTGGAGGAATGGGGCTCCCCATACTACAAGATTATTTTACAGCCAGCATATTAGATCAAACTAAATTTTGGTTCCATTCACAAAAACTGGATATCACCCAACTCCTTAAGATCCACACTTCTAGCTAATTCTTTCTCAGATACTTGTTTCAAGTCCACACCCCCATTATCCAATTAGTAATGGACACATGGAAGCAGTTTTGCACCTCTATGGAACACACAGCAGACTTAACTGATATATCCCTTGTCATCTGTTCAAATTCACATTAAAGACCTCTTGACAACCACTTAAGAATAAAAAGGAATCACTCTAGTTACAGACCTAAGCCAGAAATACTCACTCCCAATAACGGATCAATACACTTATATAAGGATAGCAACATGTATACAAGCATATCCACTGATACCCACTAAGATACCACATGAGGCATGGTCCTTCTGGAACGATATGCACAAAAATTAAAAAGGATCTCCCTATTTTATAATTTGCTACAACTTAAAAGAGCCTTCATTTAAATCCTACCTCTTCAAAAGTGGTAATCAGATCTCTCCACATCCTTCTCAGAGGAACAATGGAAAAAAGCGGTTAAATATAATCATTATTACGCAAGATCTACAACATATTGGGAAATGGCTCAAAAAATAATCCTTAGATGGTATTATACTCCTTTCATTACTGAAAAAATCTCCCGAAACAGCTGAAATTAATGTTGGAGTGGTTGTGGCAAAGTGGGCACCTTTCTACATATTTTCTGGGAATGCCCTAATCTTAGGAGTTTTTGGAGAGCAGTATTCCACCTAATATCCAAAACTACAAGCATCATAAATTCAGGCAATGTAGAACTGGCCATCCTAAGGGTCCATGTGGACCAATATCCATCAGCCCTTGGACCAATGGTAATACAAATACTAATGGCAGCCAGATTGATGGTTAATAGAAAGTGGAAGTCCGATTTATCACCAAATATAAGTGAGGTTGTTAAAAAAGTTGATGAATTGTTTCACAATTTCTTGAGTGTTATGTACCCTCTCCGATAATGAGCTAGAGCCTCTAATTCTTTGTTACTATTTCTTTATGTTCTAATATTTTAAGTACATACTTTTCAATCTTTGAACCAATACTGTACTTTAACATGTTGAAAATAACTATGCATTAAGTGCCTTTGTATTTGTTATGCTGCGTATACACGACCGTTTTTTTCCGTCAGAATAAACTCTGACGGTTTTTCAGACGGAGTTCCGATGGAGTTCCGCTGAAACAGTCTTGCCTACACACAATCACACCAAAGTCTGATCGTCTAGATCGCGGTGACATACAACACGTATGACAGGACTAGAAAAAGGAAGTTCAATAGCCAGTAGCCAATAGCTGCCCATGCGTCATTTTTGGTCCGTCGGAACAGCATACAGACGAACGGTTTTCCTGATAGGAATTGATTCCTTCGGAAAGATTTAAAACATGTTCTATTTCTAGGCCTGTCAGAATTTAAAAAAAAAAGTCAGATGAGGCCCACACACGATCGGAAAATCCGATTGAAAAGATTCCGTCTGACTTTTTCTGCCAGAAAGTCCGACTGTGTGTACACAGCATTACACTCCACATGCCTCAAGTTATTCTGAAAATTGGTTTCAAGGTACTTCTACTTACGCATTATATGTTTATATGCATGAATGATCACCTTACATTTTATACCTTTGTGGATTGTATGTTGGAAAATTTTCTCAATAAAAAGATATTTCGAAAAAAAAAAAGAAAGATATTTTGCCAATGAAATGCTTTATAATATATAATATTCTATGACAGGCTATCTGCCCCTGGTGATTTTTTGCTCAGTAATGATTTAATAACCTTCCCTATTTCTGCTGCAGTAAAAGATGCCTTAAAATTCTGTAATTTGTAAAATGGGTGAGGGAATTTAAGAAGTTGTGAATAACAATGAGGGAGGGTTGTGGGGTTTCAGGATTACCCTTAAGGTTAAATAAGGCCCGCTAGTATTTGCGAAAAGTATTTGCTATATCTTTTGGAAGGAATATCTTTGCAGCTAAACTGAGGGTTAACCAAGTGGGGGATAGACTATTTCATTTGTTTGGCTTTAAGTTGGTTCACCAAGAGCTTCCCCGTCCTATTTCCCTGGGAATAATAGGAGGCTTTGACCTATGGAGAAGCTTCTCATGACTGGGTAGCATGAGCAACCTGAGTTCTTGTCTGCACTGCCTCAACTTACTAAGCATGGAATTACTGAGTGATTGTTTGTGTTGACTTCCAATGGATTTAATCTGGGTAAGAAGCTTCAGAGTGTTTTTTTTTTTTTTAATGCAATTTCAATATTTTTATTGGTGTGATAGTAAAGTTATTACCTTGATAATTCTTTCCAGTATGACAGATCTTTGGTTAAGTTTTAGGCTCATGGGGTTAGGCTAACAGACTAATTTACAAAGGGCTAATAGGCTGTACACTTTGCCAGAGCTTAGTGAATGTGGTGAAGCTTCACTTTGTGAAGAATACCCAATCTGGTGCAAGAAAAAATATATGTATTTTTGCTTTCACGTGATTGGATAATGGAAACCAGCAGAACTTTACAACATTCACTAAACTCTGGTGAAAATGAGTACCCCTGTACTTGCAAAGTGCACAGTCTGTTATTCTTTAGTAAATCAACCCCCATGTTTAAAGCAAAAGCTAAAGCTAAAAAGCTAAAGTACAAATACACAAATTAGGTGTTCTCTGCTGTACTGAGGATGAACTGCTTCTGGTAGAATATTCAGTGTCCCATAAATCCAGGAATCTCAAATTCCTGCCCTTTTGATGTTTGTCGTGGTTTCTCATGCCTGCCTATGTCCAAATGTGATGTAAGGGCTGGTGGATTGAACCACTGGAGACACTGGGGGGATTAAGAATTCAACAATATGGAGCTGTCAGACTCAGACGGTTCATCAATAGGCAATTTTTCTTTAGTACATCAGAAATCAGAGCAGTGTTTCTCAACTCCAGTTCTCAAGGCACCCCAACATGTCATGTTTTCAGGCTTTCCGTCGTTATTTTACACAGGTGATTTGATCAGTTTCACTACCTTAGTAATTACCACAGCTGTTTTATCTGAGGGAAATCCTGAAAACATGACCTGTTGGGGAGCCTTGAGGACTGGAGTTGAGAAACACTGAATCAGAGGCATGGACAGTGGAGAGGTAAGTATTAACTATGTTGTAATACTAGGGTATTGAGTTCTTTTGAATGATTCATTTGATTTTACTACCCAAAAACCACATTGCCAGTATAACTGGCTAAAACTAACTTAGCTCTAGAATGTGTGTTCTTATATGCTATTGGTATAAACATTTTCCATAGTTTGTAAGCTTTGCTAGGGCAAATATGACACATCAACACAGTTTAATGCTGGCAAGCATCCCCCAACTTTATTATGCAAGAGACTGTCTCAAACATTTTAAATGCATATTAACCCCCCTGGCGGTAATCCCGAGTCTGGCTCGGGGTGGGATCTTCAGTACCAAAAGTGGTAACCCCCGAGCCAGACTCGGGCTTGCATTGCAGGATACAGGGGGAAGTTACTTACTTTGTCCCCTGGATCCTGCGATGTCTCCCTGCTGTGTGAGTGAGCCGTCTGCTCGCTCGATTCACACAGTGCCCGAGTGCCGCTGATCTCCGTTCCCTGCGACGTTACGACGCACGGCAGCGGAGATCGGCACCAAATTCAAAAAAGTTTAAAAACACAGTACACATACAGTACTGTAATCTTGTTATTGGAGAAAACAATATCGCGCTAAACTTTAGTGAATAACTCAAACAACAGGTGTAACCCCTAAGCAGCTACATAAAAATGTGACGAAAATTTTTATCAATGGTGGGAGTAAAAATGTAGCGCTAAACCTAAAAAAATGCACTGAGAAGTGCCAAAAAAATCAATGCCTCAAAAAGACAAAGATAGATGACAGAGTGGCTGTCTTATGTGAAAACAAAAACACATCTAACACAAGTGCATATAAACAATGAACTGTTAATGCATATAATTAATGCCTGTATGGAATAAAATTAAAATGAATGAAAATGTCCACAGTGCATGAACACACTTCAAATGAACAAATGTCCCAATATGGTGAACAGGTGTGAATATCAAATACGAGTGAGCACCAACAAAAATGACTTGGACTGGATCCTCTTTCAGTATTCAGATCGATAAAAGAAAACAGATGTATGCTTACCAAAGCAAGTGGACTCCCTGTCAGCGACAGGAAAGTCAAACAAGCCTGTAGTATCCAGACACCGATAGATGGAACATCACTGGCACGAACCGATGTAATCCGTGGACTTCTCGCTGGGAGATGGTGAAACCGGACCTCCAGGACCCAAAGATGGAAACTGGTACACGGCTACGAACACAGGACCACGAACTCCAATCGGTCAGACCGGACAGCGGGCAGGGTTTTTAGAACTGATGGCCAGAGACCACTAGGGATGAGGTCAAGGCTCTCATATGATGTTTGTCAAAAGGCATGTGGAGAGAGAAGAAAGGAGGGGAACTCCAATAGTGCAGATCAGCATGGAAGGTTTTATTGAAAGAAAACCACCAATACAAAAAATAAAATAATAAAAGTGATCACGATTAAAAATTAAAAGCAGTGTGGAGATAGGTGAAACCTCTCCCTACGCGTTTCGTCTTAGACAGACTTCAACTGGGGCATCTTATCAGATGCCCCAGTTGAAGTCTGTCTAAGACGAAACGCGTAGGGCGAGGTTTCACCTATCTCCACACTGCTTTTAATTTTTAATCGTGATCACTTTTATTATTTTATTTTTTGTATTGGTGGTTTTCTTTCAATAAAACCTTCCATGCTGATCTGCACTATTGGAGTTCCCCTCCTTTCTTCTCTCTCCACATGCCTTTTGACAGACATCATATGAGAGCCTTGACCTCATCCCTAGTGGTCTCTGGCCATCAGTTCTAAAAACCCTGCCTGCTGTCCGGTCTGACCGATTGGAGTTCGTGGTCCTGTGTTCGTAGCCGTGTACCAGTTTCCATCTTTGGGTCCTGGAGGTCCGGTTTCACCATCTCCCAGCGAGAAGTCCACGGATTACATCGGTTCGTGCCAGTGATGTTCCATCTATCGGTGTCTGGATACTACAGGCTTGTTTGACTTTCCTGTCGCTGACAGGGAGTCCACTTGCTTTGGTAAGCATACATCTGTTTTCTTTTATCGATCTGAATACTGAAAGAGGATCCAGTCCAAGTCATTTTTGTTGGTGCTCACTCGTATTTGATATTCACACCTGTTCACCATATTGGGACATTTGTTCATTTGAAGTGTGTTCATGCACTGTGGACATTTTCATTCATTTTAATTTTATTCCATACAGGCATTAATTATATGCATTAACAGTTCATTGTTTATATGCACTTGTGTTAGATGTGTTTTTGTTTTCACATAAGACAGCCACTCTGTCATCTATCTTTGTCTTTTTGAGGCATTGATTTTTTTGGCACTTCTCAGTGCATTTTTTTAGGTTTAGCGCTACATTTTTACTCCCAGTACTGTAATCTTACAGATTACAGTACTGTATACAAAGAATACACATCCCCTTTGTCCCTAGTGGTCTGCCCAGTGCCCTGCATGTCATTTTATATAATAAATCAATTTTTTTTCTGCCTGGAAACTGGAGATTGTCCATAGCAACCAAAAAGTGTCCCTTCATGTCAAAAGTGGTTTTAGACCAGCTAGAAAACAGCGATAATAAATTAGAATCACAATTCATCATCAAACACTAAATTTAATGACAGCGACTATTCTGCAACTGAGCAAATTTTAGTGTTTTTGGTTTGATTACATTATTGAATAATTTTTATATATATTTTTATTTTATTATAATTTATGATTTTGTGTTTCAAACTTTATCATACCCGGGATGTCTACTAGACTCTGGTTTGGACAGATTTAAGTGAGTTATTCATAAGAATTGCATGCCTACCATATAAAAACGCCAAATTTCCATGCAAAATAATTGTACCGCTTTCAGCGCAAAATTCCAGACATAATCATACTGCCAGGGAGGTTAAGTAATCACCTTCTCTTGACTTATCCTTAAGAGTTTTGTGTACTCTGTTACAGGTAATTTTTGGTCACAGCAGGCACTTAAATTTTATAACATCACATCAGCATTGTAATAACAATACAAACAATAGTTATTTTTGAAAATCTAATATAAGCTTATTTGCAAAATCTCCTTTAATGCTGTGAGTGCTGCCTGTCTGCTGGCCATCTCTTTCCACAACTTTCTGGATTCCCTAGATTCTTTGCACCATCTTCCCTGCTATTTATTTTCAATTTCTAATTCTAAGGACTACATACACTATGGCACCTTGTTGCATGCAAGTAGGGATTTCTGTACTGACTCCGTCTCCAGAACTTCTCCTCTCAGCACTTCTGTAGTTCAGATGTGTGACACAGCAGTGCCTACTCACTCGGTATAATGAATACATGTCACAAGATTCAAGAAAGTAAATGTATGCAGATCTTCACAAAGTAAGTACAAACTTCAAGATTGTTCAGATTAATAGGTGTAGCCTAGAAATACCCGAAATACAATTTCAAAATGAATATATGATTTTGCCTTTTGAGCATAAATAGGCTTAAGTGTTACATTATATGTCACTGATATATATACAATAAATAAAAAAATGTAAGGAAGTAACAGGGAATTTTTTTTGGGTGAAATTGGATAATTAGATATGTTGCTTTTATATAACCTATAGAAAAAATATATATTTACAATAGGAGCTAATATTTTACCAAGAATTTTTTTTTTTTTTTTTTTAATATAATATTTGATTTTCTTCTAGAAATGTTCACAAAAACATTCAACAAAAAAAACACGAAACAAATAGTAAAACAGGTAAAACGGGAAATAAAAACAACAGTGTTTTATCATTTTAACACATCTTATGAATGTGATTTAATGAGCATACGTTCTTTAGTTTTGCAAGAAGTGTATTGCACCCTGTAGTCACCACAATCATCTGAGACATCTTTGAAATTTCAACAGAGAATATTCTGAAATTGAACATGCCTCTACTGTGAATTCAGTAAATAACAACACATTAGCTACTATTCTCCTGCAGCGATTCTTTAAAAAATGTGTAGAGACGACTGTATTGTCATACTTCTTATTTATGTTCTTTGGTAAATATGGGGGCCCTGTGTGGGTTATCTTTGTACTGAGGTAAAGAAAGGAATAATGCTACTAGTGTCAATAAGATACTGGATTCTGAAGGTCATCCTGGCCTACTTGTATGCGCTGGCTAAATGCCTTGCTACATTGCTAGTCCTACATGTTTTTTAACTGATGCCGCTTACTGATAGCTGTGGAAAGAAATACCTTGTAAATAGCCAGTGCATTTTTATAGAACAAATTAAAGAGTCTTCATATTTCATGGTGTTCAGTTTCCATTTGATCTGGGAAGTAACTTTGAAGTCAGGGACTATGGTGTCAAACAGTGATCATTTTTTCATAATAAATGACTAGCTCTATATGATACCAGTCTTAAGCAGTTTACCTACAACACGTAAACTAATATTCCTCTCACAATGGCAGAAAGAGATGTAGAAGCAGCCTTAGAGCTCAAGGTTAGATATACTATTTAATTTACATAGTAGATATGTACCACAAATTCAGACTTTACAGTATCCAATAGTAGAGAAAAAAAATGGTGATATAAAATGCTACTTTCAGTGCCTCCTTTGTTGAATTTTTGCTTGTTACTGATCATCCTGTGGCCTCTGTCTAAAAGGCTTTATAATAATCAAACAAAGGTGCACTCCCCTCAAGCATTACATAAATTATAAGCAATTTATGAACAGATTAATTAACTTGCCTATACAGCACCTTTAGTTTTTATACCAGCAAAGATTTGATGCAGTCCCCCAATCTGTTCTCTCTTCATACCCCTTTGGTCATCATTAACCCAGACTAATGGAACTTTTTCATTCCCAGGCATGCAAAAACTCAAACCAGGGAGCTCCATGCTCCCAACACCATCTATCTGAAAATATTAGAAGAGTAAAAATAACATATATCTTAATGTGGAGTCACATTCTAATTATGCACACCCAGGAGCCATTTTTTAAAAATGATAAGCGATGCTTGTTATTCAGAACATTGATCTTACTCCCTAATGTGAACTTTCAGCACAGTTAAAAGTGACAGGCAAGAGGTGCCATAATGCCCAAATGCAATTTGAAAGAAGTCATTGTAGGCCATATAAAATCTGCATACAATTAGGTCTTTTACATTTAGAATGAATGAATTTAGCTGTTTAATTATTGGATTAGGCACTCTAGGTCATGTTGTAGCATACCCAGATAGCCACTATGCCTTCCATAATACAGTTATTCTCAAAAGTTTGCATACCCTATCAGAAATTGTGACATGTTGGCATTGATATTGAAAATATGACTGAGCATGGCAAAAAGTTGCCTTTTTAAGGATAGTGATCACTTGAAGCCATATATTATTACATAGTTGTTTGGCTTCTTTTAAAAGCATAATAACCAAAATCACCCAAATGGCCCTTGTGACGGGAGTCACATTGGACAGGTTACCTTGGAGAGCACTGAAAGCTCCTTGTCCAGCTCCCCCAGCCCAGTGTCTATTAGGGGCACAGGGTGACCGAGAACCCCTGTCTGACCTCAAGAATATATGAAGATAAAGTCCACCTTTCATCAGAGACCATTGCTAGATGGTTTGAGGTGGGGTGGGAGTTGCTATTTTTTTGTTACGTGTGGCTGCATCCCATTGTTCTATTGTGTCTACCTTAAAGTATTATGGGATGTGTATTTGCTGTGAGGAGGGAGGGGGGAATTCCTCCAACAGCTCTCCCTGCTGATTGCACAGTCTGTTGATGACAAGTTTGTATATCCCTGTGTGCCTATGTTCAAATAAAACAGTTCATGGTCAGCAGCCAAAATAAATACTGCTTAGTTTGTGGTTGGAAGCGGTTGGAAGATCTGATATCTATATTCAGACTGTAAGGAAGTGGTATATGACAAAAGTACTCAAGGTGGGACCTTTTGTTACAGCCTTGATCAAAAGTTTTCATACTCTGGAATGTGTTGCCTTGGTACAGACATACAAGGTGATACACACAGGTTAAAATGGCAATTAAAGGTTAATTTCCCAAATCTGTGGCTTTTTAAATTATAATTAGTGTATGTGTATAAATAGTCAATGAGTTTGTTAGAACCGCTTTATAAAGATAGAAAAGGATTCAAAGAGATCCAAAGCATTTAATATGTCAGTCAGTACTGTTCAATCACTTAAGAAGGTGAAAATTCAGGAATCTCTTGGTACCAAGCCAAGGTTTCGTAGACCAAGAAAGTTTGCAGCCACAACTGCCAGAAGAATTGCTCGGGATACAAAGAAAAACCCACAGGTAATCTCAGAAGAAATACAGGCTGCTCTGGAAAAAGAGAGTGTGGTTGTTTCAAGAAGCACAATATGACGCTAGCTGAACATAAATGAGCTGCATGGTCAGGTTGACAGAAAGAAGCCTTTACTGTGCAAATGCCATGAAAAAGCCTGTTACAATATGCCCAACAACACCTTGACACGCCTTATAGCTTCTGGCACACTGTTATCTGTGACAGGTCACAACCATAAGTTCTATGTTTGGAGAGGGGTCAACCATGCTTATAGCGACAAGAATACCATCCCCACTGTGAAGCATGGTAGTGGCTCACTGATGTTTTTGGGGGTGTGAGCTCTAAAGGCAAATGGAATCTTGTGAAAATTGATTTCAAGATAAATGCAGCATGTTATCAGCAAATACTGGCAAACAATTTGCATTCTTCTGCATGAAAGCTGCACATGGAACGCTCTTGGACTTTCCAGCATGACAATGATCCTAAGCAAAAGGCCAAGTTGACCCTCCACTGGTTGCATCAGAAAAAGTGAAGGTTCTGGAGTGGGCATCAGTCTCCTGACCTTAATATTATCAAGCCACTCTGGGGAGATCTCAAACGTGTGGTTCATGCAAGATGACCAAAGACGTTGCATGGCCTGGAGGCATTTTTCCAAATCAAATGGGAAGCTATACCACCTGCAGGAGCTTGAGGCCTCATAGACAACTATTACAAAGGTTTGCATGCTGTCATTGATGCTAAAGGGGGCAATACACAGTATTAAGAACTAAGGCTAGGCAGACTTTTGAACAGGGGTCATTTCATTTGTTTACTTGTTGCCATATTTTGTTTTATGACTGCAATTCTTTTATGACCTACAGTTGAATATGAATCCCATAGGGAATACAATACATGTGTTTTGCCTGCTCACTCATTTTTTAAAATTATACATACTGAATATTACAATTTCTCAAAGGAGGTGCAAACTTTTGAGCACAACGGTAGTTAAAAGTGTTGTTGGGAAAACAAATCTAAAACAATTCAAGAAATAAACTCTGCTATATTTTTACTACAAAGAACATGTCCACATTGAATGCTATTTGTTATTAACCTCAGTGCTGCCAAGATAATAACACAATTCACATCCCAAAATCATCTCAGGCATGTGCCATCATGTGACATGTGATGTCAGAATTTTTTCTCTTCTATCCAAAGTTACAAAAAAGTCTCTGCATGCTTAACATCTCATGGGTATTCAAATGGAATGATGAAACATAGAAGTAAGTTCTCAGTGAAGTCTAAGACAGCTCAAATATGACAGCTCAAGAATACACCACTCCACACAGGATCAAAATATAATGCAATATGCATAATTAGATGGGCATGCATGCTCTCTCAGCTATAAAAACTAAATTAATTGTAAAATAAATAAATAAATAACCTGTGTTAGATACTTGGAATGCAAAGCCTGCCCCACCCTCCACATGTTACTGCACCTCAGCAATAATCTCTTGGTGGAAGTCTTTTGGCATTACTGGCATGTTGGTCATGCATTTGTTTTAAGACGCCAAGAGAATGCAATACAAATATGATTTCTACACTGTAAAAAATATTGTGCTGGGTCTACTCAAAAAAAGAATTGAGGCAACTATTTGCATCAGCTTTTTAAGTACTGTCAACTAAACTTATTTTTTGTCTTTGACTTATTAGACTTTTCATGTTTTCAACTTTGTTGTTTTAAGTAAAGCCAACTAAATTTATCCAGTATAATACCATAGGTTTAAGTAAAGCCAACTAAATGTTTCTAGTTTCTAGAAAAGTTAGGAACACATACTTTAACTTATTTATTCCAAGTACTTATTTAGCACCATCAATTTACAGAGCACTTTACATTGTACATTCACATTAGTCCCTGACCTCAAGGAGCTTTCAATCTAAGATCCCTAACTCACATTCATACATACACATATTAGGGCCAATTTACACAGGAGAAAATTACCCTTTGGAGTGTGGGAGGAAACCCATGCAGGTACAGGGTAGAACATGCAAACTCCAGGCAGGTAATGTTGTGGTTGGGATTCAAACCGGTGACCCTTTTGGTGATAGGTGAAAGTGCTAACCACAACACCACTGTGCTGCCCTATTACATAGTTACTTAGTTACTTCGTTTTAAAGGGGAGTTCCAGTCCCTCAAACACTTTTTCTTTAAAGACTCCTCTGTATTTGTCTAAAAATATGCATGACCATTTATAATCTGTCATATGTGTTGTAGTTTTAGTTTCTGTAAAAAAAGTTTATTACTAACCAGATCTTGGAAACAGGCAGGTTCCATGTTAGCTGTGGGCATCTGAAATCCTCCTGTCTTAATTTCCGGGATTTTCGTGCAGCTGACTATCCAACAGGCAGGTTCCAATCTCACACCTGCGCGGTGAAGCCACTGAGTTTTCTCTCTTCCCGACAGGTTGCCATAGCACTGGCGGCATCAGCCGAAGTCCCTGTGTCGTTGCTATGGCAACCTGTCAATCATGAAATCTCAGACCCCACCAGCTCAGCCCTCAGCTCTGATACGAATTACGTCCTAGCCCTACCCACTGCCTTGCAAGCCACACTCCTCCCGATCAGCTCTACTGTCTACTTACAAAGCTGGTATCGTTTGAAGGCCGTCCCAGACCCACCCACTGCCCTGTAAATCACGCCCCTCCCACTCAGCCCTCTTGGACACAAACAGCTGGTATATGTTTGAAGTCCGTTCTAGCCCCACCCAATGCCTTGAAAGCCATGCCCCTCCCGATTAGCCCTCCTATCTACCAACATAGCTGGTATAGTTTTGAAGGCCTAGCCCCACTCACAAAAAAAAGTGGTGAAATAACGTGAGGTTTCGTCACTAGGTGATTCGCAGGGACTCCTGGGATACATGACGCCACTATCCCAGGAGCCCTTGCGAATCGCCTAGTGACATAATCGCCTAGGCGATCGGCTGTTGGAAGTGCTGCTGAAAAATGCATTTCCACACACACACAAAAAAAAAAAAATAACTTCCATTGGGAAAAGCATGCTCAAGGGGGATACCATAGAAAGTAAGTATAAAAAATGGGTGGAACTCCACTTTAAGTGATATTAACTTATAACTTACTTATTTTTTTTTTAAGTTGGTAAAATGTATTTTACAAATGTATTTGATATGGTTGAAGGTTTTTATATAAAAATAATACAATAAAATATGTTTTTAAAGGTCTCATGAAACAGGCTTTCAAAACAAATTTACATTTATTATTTATCATTTATTATTTATTATTATATAGTGTTACAAATGCAATATTAGTAAAGCAGCATCAAATGTAAATGTAAACTTAAAAAAAAAAAAAATGCCTCTTTCTAAGCTAATAAATCAAACTGAAACACACACAGGTATATACAGTCTATCTGTAAAAAACATAGAATACAGAATGCATTAACTTTTTTTGTAAGCCTTTTAGCAAAGTAATTTGCACTTTAACCACTTCAGCCCTGGAAGGATTTGCCCCCTTAATGACCAGGCCATTTTTTGCACTTTAACTGACAATTGCACGGTCATGAGATGCTGTAACCAAACAAAAAACTTAATTGTTCCCCACAAATAGAGCTCTCTTTTGTTGGTATTTGATCACCTCTGCAGTTTTTATTTTTTGCGCCATAAGCAAAAAAAGACCGACAATTTTGAAAAAATATATTTTTTTTTTTTACTTTCTGCTATAATACATATCCAAAAAAATATTTTAAAAAAAGTATTCATCAGTTTAGGTCGATATATATATATATTTTTATAAAAAATGATGGTGTCTACAAACTATGGGATAGATTTAGGGACTTTTATTTATTTTTTTATTGTTTTTACTGGTAATGGTGGCAATCTGTGGGACTGCAACAAATCTGACCCAAAATTACACTTTTCGGGGACCAGTGACATTATTACTTTGATCAGTGCTATTATAATGCACTGATCAATGTATAAATGACACTAGCAGGGCAGGGGTTAACACTAGTGTGTTCCCTAGGTGTGTTCTAACTGTAGAGAGGATGGGCTACCAGGGACATGACAGAAATCACTGTTCCCAATCACTGGGAACAGAAAATCTCTGACATGTCATCTGGCAGAACGGGGAATCGCCTTGTCTGAAGAGACGCGATCGTGGGCCACCGGCGGACATGTACACCTATGCTGGTTTGCGCTGGAGAGCCTACCTGCCGCAGTATAATCACTGTAGCTGGTGTGAACTTTTGAAGATAGATTCCCCACATCTAGTTCTAAAAAGATCTTCTGAAAAAAGGTATATTTTAGGTTTTAAGGGCAGCTCAGGCTAAAAGCATAAATGAGTCCCAAAATCATTCTTTCTGATACAAAATGAGAGTGCTACCATATATAAAAAAATACACTATACCAATATGCTGGTTTTTCCTGCCAATGCAGCATAAATATGGTAGATTTGTTTTTGAAATGTACATGGGAGGGTGTTTGGGTTACATAATCTAACGTTAAATGTCCAATATCTCAAAAACTATACAAACAGAAAGTTTGTTTTTGTGGTACAAATCAGCACAAACACAGCACAAACAAATTGTATAATTGTTTTTAAAATGTAGTAATATGTGGTGCAAAGTGGGAGAGGTTTCATCAACTATAATGCGCAATATCTCTGAAACCAAATCAGCTGATACATTCATTTTTGCAGCACAAATTGGCACAGATACAGAGCAAACTAATGCTATCTTTATTTTTACATTTTAATAACATTGGGTGCAAAGTGGGTGGTGTTTGATGTTACAAAATCTGAAAATGAATTCCAATATCTCAAAAACTGAACCGGCTGAAACATTCATTTTTGTGGCACAAAATAATTTTTAAGCTTAACAGCTGGCGGTTCCTCACCCTGTAGCTTGGTTGCGTTCTGCCACATGCAGTAAGCGCAAACTTTGCGTGCGCATAATTGAGTTGTCTCAATAGGTGTATACAACGGATGTATGTCCATTTATTATAAATATATTAATTTGCAAATAAAATAAACATTATGGATGGTATGTTAAGCAACATTTAAACCATGTGAATGATAATTTGTTCAATGTTCACTCTTAAATTTCAATGGCATTGCATGGCTTTGTAGTGACTTGGAAACATTACACTGGTGGTGCTCTTTTGTCATGATGCGCCTCAAACGTATGGGAACTGCATTGTGCAAAAAGACATCAAACTCTTTAAAATATACAGCATCAAAGCTTGTGCGGTTGCACGTTTGGCAAACATATGCATTCCGCAATTTAAGTCAAATGAAAAGATAATTTTTTTAAGTAAATGTAACTCAATTAGTATCTGGAAATGCACATACCTTAAAAGTTTTGTCTAGATTACATTACAATTATATTACAATATTACAATATGTTTTGTAAAGGTAAAAGGTGTGTTTTAAGAACTAATGACAATTAAGTAAGGTACTTAACAACTTTCAGACTGGGTCATTTTGCTGGCTTAAGACCAGACCACTTTTTGCGATTCGGCACTGCGTCGCTTTAACTGACAATTGCGCGGTCATGCGACGTGGTTCCCAAACAAAATTAACGTCCTTTTTTCCCCAGAAATAGAGATTTCTTTTGGTGGTATTTGATCGTCCCTGCAATTTTAATTTTTTGCGCTATAAACAAAAAAAGAGCGTCAATTTTGAAAAAAACACATTATTTTTTACTTTTTGCTATAATAAATATCCCCCAAAAATATATAAAAACATTTTTTTCCTCAGTTTAGGCCGATACGTATTCTTCTACATATTTTTGGTAAAAAATCGGTATAAGTGATTGATTGGGTTGCGCAAAAGTTATAGCGTTTACAAAATAGGGGATAGTTTTATAGCATTTATATTAATAATTTATTTTTCCTAGTAATGGCGATGATCAGTGATTTTTATTGTGACTGGGACATTATGGCAGGCACATCGGACATTTTTGACACATTTTTGGGACCATTGTCATTTATACATCAATCAGTGCTAATTAAATGCACTGATTCCTGTGTAAATGACACTGGCAGTGAAGGGGTTAACCAGGGAGTGGCAGTGTAGGGGTTAAGTGTTCCTAGGGGCGTGTTACTAACTGTGGGGGGGGCGTGCTCCAATCACAGGGAGAAGAGATCAGGGTCACTAGTTGCTAGGCAAAACGGGGAGATGCTGTTTACTTCCGCATTTCCCCGTTCAGCCTTCCTGTGAGACGATCGCGGGTATCCCTGCGGCGATCAAGTCCGCAGGGCCCTCAACCGGACTCATGGGGGTTCTGACCAGCGCACGCCACTGGCGGCGCACATGCGATGGCATGGCGGCAATCTTAAAGGGATGTACCTGTATGCCCTTTTGCCTGTCCGTGCCATTCTGCCGACGTACATCGTTGTGCGCCAGTCAGGAAGTGGTTAAAATATCAAAGTAAATTAATTAACATTTTTTCATGTTAAAATTACAAGCCAACAGAATCTACTATGGAGAGAACCATATGAAGTATCTGGACATGATTGTGGCACTATTCTGGCATGTATTCCTATTAAAGGGAATCTGTGACTTAAAGGGTAACTCCACTTTTGTGTGAAAAAAATTATCAACTAAAGAAAAAACAACAACAATACAACTCAAATCATATTGTAATGGAATGTTATTAAAAATGACCTTTCCTTTTCAATCTGCAGCGGCTGTAATTTTCTGAAAATGCAATGCAATATGGCTACCTGTGGGTATTCTGTACACATAATATGTACAGAATGCCCCCCAGAAAAATAATTTCCTGCTTGTGTGATTGGCTCACCGATTTTCCCAGAAGTCTGCACCAAGATACAAGTCAGATTTCAGGCATCCTCTGCAACAAAAATTTTATTTTTGGTAAGATGTTCCCTATAGGAACACATCTAAAGGGATGTAGGCTCAGCAGCTTTCCTCATTAGTGCCCTGCAGCTGCCACAGCTGATTGATAATTATGAAACCACTCCTATTAGACTCACTTTCCCACATGAGCAGAATAACAAAAGGTAGGAATCTGTAACAAAGTTTGTTACCACTTGCAGCCCGAATCATTTTGCTGGCTTAAGACCAGACCACTTTTTGCTATTTGGCACTGTGTCGCTTTAACTGACAATTGCACGGTCGTGTGACGTAGCTCCTAAACAAAATTTACGTATTTTTTCCCACAAATAGAGCTTTCTTTTGGTGGTATTTGATCACCCCTTTGGTTTTTATTTTTTGCGCTATAAACAAAAAAAGAGCGTCAATTTAAAAAAAAAAGCATTATTTTTTACATTTTGCTATAATAAATATCCCCCAAAAATATATAAAAAAAAAAGTTTTTTTCCTCAGTTTAGGCCGATACATATTCTTCTACATATTTTTGGTAAAAAAAAATCGCAATAAGCGATTATTGATTAGTTTGCGCAAAAGTTATAGCGTTTACAAAATAAGGGATAGTTTTATGGCATGTTTATTAATATTTTTTTTTTTTTACTAGTAATGACGGCGATCAGCAATTTTTATTGTGACTGCGACATTATGGAGGACACATCGAATATTTTTGTTAAATTTTTGGGACCATTGTCATTTATACAGCAACCAATGCTATACAAATGCACTGATTCCTGTGTAAATGACACTGGCAGTGAAGGGATTAACCAGGAGGTGGCAGTGTAGGGGTTAAGTGTGTCATAGGGGCGTGTTGCTAACTGTGGGGGGGCGTGGCTGTGTTGTGCACATCACTTATCTCTGCTCCAATCACAGGGAGCAGAGATCAGTGTCACTTGTTGCTAGGCAGAACAGGGAGATGCTGTTTACATCGGCATCTCCCTGTTCTTCCTCCCTGTGAGACGATCACGGGTATCCACGCGGCGATCGAGTCTGCGGGACCCGTGATTCTGCACGCACGTGATGGCACAGCGGCAATTTCAAAGGGACGTACCTGTACGCCATTATGCCTGCCCGTGCCATTCTGCCGATATACATCATCGTGCGCCGGTCGGGAAGCGGTTAAAATCCTTGCAATGTACATATATTACCAAGGGGGGATGTTTTTTTCTCAGCAAAAGTGGAGTTACACTTTAAACAGGAAAAAAACATGACAGGTATAATCCAAGCAGCTAAAGGGGGGTCTTTCAGTGGCTCAGAGTTCAGGCTCTTCCTAGTAGTGTTAAAGCCTGTAACCTGCTCCTGCCTTTTATGTATATAATGTGAGCAAGCTCCGACACTACCAGGTAAGTCATATCAGAACCACCTGTCAATGCTGAGCAGAACAGGAGAACTGTAAAGCTACTGTAGGTACAGTATGTGCACCTCTGGGTGCCTGCACTTTATATTCATCAGCAGATTGTCTTCTATTTAAGATGAGAGTCATTTAAAGTTGCAATTAAGTATTTTCTTACTGGTGTGTTTTAAAATGTGATGATAACACCACTAATACTTTAGCATGCAAAGTGATCTTATTTACAGACTGCTTTTTAATGTTAGAATTTTTTTTAGAGTAAGGAAGGCAGTGATTTATTCTTGAAGTTATGTCTTACGGAGAACATTGAAGGTTTGTTTCTAGAATTGCAATAACTTTGACCTAACACTGCTCTACCATGGTTGGAAACGATATTTATAACATCATTAAGACAAAGGAATGTACTAATGTGCAGTAAGCAGCACAAAAGACATGGCTCCGTTCTTGCTGCTAGATCAATTTTAACATTTTTACAGACCATTACCGGCAAATAAAGTAATGGCTTGTGACAATAAGAGAATCAAATTGAAAATGTTTAATATTCAGATTAATTTACATATTCCTTTAGCATAGTTATATTAAAATACTTAAGCACATGGTTTCTGGTGTGAATCATTGGTTACATTTTCTATTACGCTAATAAGACTCACTCTAGTGGAAATGTACAATAATAAAGCAAGGGAAATTTATATGGGGTGATTAGTGAACAGAACAACTTCGTTTTTCCCCACAAATAAAAGTTACATCAAGAGTTCCAATGCACACCGTGAATTGTTTTGTCACAACAATAAGAAGGCATTTGCATAATAAAATTCCTTCCATGTTTTTTACCCAGCGTAGCAATAGTCGTTTTGCAATTTTTTTTATATTTTTTTTATTATTTATATTTTTACATACAAATGGATGCTAGGAATGGTTTATATTTCTGTATACAATTGAAAACTAGGCATACAATGATTTTTGAATGGAATAATATTAGGTTTTTCTTTACACCCCAACATCAAATCCAGTGGTATTCAATACATATTTTCAAATCAGATTAAAAAGATGCTTACTTAAAGCAGACATTGCACTAAAATGAAAGGTTGGCTCATTAGACCATTTCCCCCTTCGGCTTTGTAAATCACTGTAAGAGAGAAGTACTGAAATGTACCTGTAGGGAGGAAGGTTATAATTTATATCCTTACCTTATCCCCAGCTTGTGCCAGCAACACCTAGGCAAGGGTGATGTCATGATTCTGTCAGCAAGATTCTTGAATTGAAAAAGATTCCAAATCCTGCAAAAGACACTGCAGCACCTAGCTGGAGCATCTCATGCGATGGGGTACTCATTGTTCCATAGGAATTGCATAAGAAGGATAGTGAAATTACCACCTGCAGTGCAGAAGATATCAGTAAGTATTTATTTTAACGTTTTCCTCAATAGACACATTTTGGTACTATTATTATACAGAAATGTAAAAACTGATTGTGGAGGGGCCCCTAATCTAGTGAAATGATATTCTGTTCTGTAGAACATAACTGACAAACAAATGCAAATATGCACAGCAAAACAGCTCAGTGGGGATCATTTACTAAAACTGGAGAGTGCTCATCTGTAAAAAACTGTGCTGTGAGATATGCATTCATCATTCTGTGAATTCCAATGAGTCTGAGCTGTTCAACAGCATTACCATTATGGATGGTAGAAAAGTTGGCTTCCGAGTTCTGGAACCAGCGTGCAATGCACTGGCAGCATGTTGACATCACACAGCAGGGGCAGTAATGTTTTTCGGAGCATGCGTTCCTTTGTCAAACCAATGCCCAAACAGGAAGGGTCAGGGTGGGGCGAAACATGTTGGAGTTGTGGTCTGGATGAATTGAGCTAAGGCTGCTTTTACCTGCTAACTACTCAGGCTGGGTGAGGTGTGTTGCAGTAGGGCTATCTCTTCCTATTTTTGCAGTATGCCTTGGGTCTGGACGGACCTTTCCTCAGCCATCACCCTCACTAGACAGCGGCATTCAACTGATTGGACCTTGACAGCCTGAGCTGGGACCTTTAAGCATTTATCATGGGTCACAAACAGGAAGGGAGCCACAATTATATTCTGGGATCACCGTGATAAAGGGGGACTTGAATGAAGAATTGGAGGTCAGTACGGTATTATAATAATTTGATCCAATTTTTCCACTTTGATGTTTCACACAGACTTATCCCATTGTTATACATTCCTGTATACATCCTTATATACACATTCTGTTGACATGTCATGTCATAACTAATACATAACAGAATTTCTTTACAGTCTGGTTATTTTTTCCATATTTTTTTAGATTTTTAAATATATTTTTATATTTTATTAATGAAGCATTATTACCATTTTTTAATCTCCTTGATAACTACAATAGTAAGTGCACATGAATAGCTCTTAGTTATTTTTTTTATTCATTTTCAATATGTTATGTATCTATTGGGGGCTGTTAGAGCAATTGTGTAGCTGTTAATTATTTGCTCCGTACATTCATATTTGTGTATATCGGTTTTTATAAATCCCTGTTTTATAGTTATCTTTGTAGTACACTATGAATTCTGTAATATACTAATGCTAATTTATGTAATGTTTGGGTTCCACTGGGGCTTATTGTCCCATGGCGATCCCTGTATATAAATGTGACTCCCTTCCTGTTTCCTTGGAATTCGCAGAGCAACAGATGGATGTCTAAGGGCTGATGGATAAAATCACTAAGTGCAATAAGATTTTAGGTAGAAACCAATCTAAGCTGCTCCAGGTGAACTGACCAGGCTGCAAGTAGTAGACCAACTCATCAGATGGGATGCGAGTCCTGTCACTGCTGCAGAAACATAGATAGCCAAAAAAAGAATGGCCATACTCCCAGATCGATGCAGTAAATTTATTTCAGGACATGATAAAAGCAATACAATAGGCACGTGGCATATGGCACATGGCAGGGAATAAGGTGACGCGTTTCACACAACTAGCATGCTTCGTCAAAACCCATAAGGAATACAATCACCAACACACTGATATACACATGATCATGTGATGCAAATTATGCAAATTAAAAAAAAACAGGTGTAATCACTTTGGTAATTGGACCCATGCATTCTGTTCTCTGTTCCCAATAGAATACACACAACAACTGGTACTAGTGTGACCACCAAATGTAAATAAAATAGTATCTATAGAAAAGAAAAAAGGAAAACACAAAATAATGAATTTGATACAAATTTAAGCATTACTGGGGAAAAAAAATATCAGGACAAAAATTAAACAGTGTAAATAAAAAACGTAAAAAGATACAGCACTTCTTTCTATCAAAAGAAGGAACACACCCTAGGCTCCGTTCAAATGTGCTTGCTAAGCAACCACGATTAGTAAACATGAATAGACACATTCTCAAATGGTAATACAATGCAAAGCATTGGATCAATCATAAAAATGGGTCAAATCCCATTCAAAATGTAAGCCCCCTGGTATCCTTGTCTGTAAGGAAAATATGCAAAATACCTATTGCTTGTAAAGTATCCTAAAATTGTCTCCACCTCTCCTAGGTGTGTAGATTATCTCTATACCCTGTATTTGCAGCAAAGAGGTATCGCCCCCATGTGTCTCATTAAAGAGGAAGTAAACCCTCTTTTACAACTTTAGCTTACAGGTAAGCCTATATTAAGGCTTACCTGTAACTAGCAGGGATATCTCCTAAACCTACACGGTTTAGGAGATATACCTGTATTTGCATGTGCTGACGTCATGCGGCACATGCGCACTAGCGACAACTGAAGCAACGGCGCTATATGCCGATGCTTCAGTTGTTATATGCCGCTCTCGTGCGCATCCGCGTGATGTCATCGCGGCTCCGGCAAATCACAGTGCCGGAGCCGCGATACCCGGAAGTCAGTCCGGGAGAAGATGTCGGCGGTCGGAGGGGGAGAAGAGGACCGATGCCGAGGCTTCGATCTCAGGTAAGTGATGCATAATTAGCTAGTATGCTATGCATACTAGCTAATTATGCCTTTGTCTTGCAGGTTTTTTTTTTTTTTTTCATTTTTGTTAAGAGGGTTTACTTCCTCTCGCCATGTTGGTCCCATGTTGTTTTTCAATGTCGTGAACATGGTCATATAAACGATCTCGAAGCCTCCTGGTAGTATGGCCAACATATTGTATTGCACATGCCATACAAGTAATCAAATAAATGATATTTTTGGTGTTACAATTTACAAATGTTCCTATCTTAAAGGACCTACGGTTCACAGTAGAGCAAAATTGGTCACCCCTAATTAGCCGAGGACAACATGGACAATTATTGGCTCAACATTTATACAGTCCTGTGAAATCCAACCATGTTCTACTGTGAATGCGAGAACCAAAATCACTGGGGGATAGTATCTTGGCTACAGAAGGGGCTTGTCTAGATACAATTTTTAACCCCTTAGACAGAATTTTTTTAAAATGGTCATCTTTGTATAAAGCAGAGATGTGACATTTCATAATTCTCTTGATTTTAGTATTAGTATAATTCTAAACTATAAGCAGTAAAAAAAACAGGAATGTTAATTAAACTCAGTTTGGACTTTTTCTTTTGCAATAAGTGCTCTCTAGGTCTCGCTTCAGTGATTTTAATCCAGTGTATTAGCCCGAAAGTCATGGTCACAAAACCTGTTATACATCTTCTCCTTCTCCTGATGAAACTCAAATCCATCACTGCAGATCCTGCGAAACCTCAAGAACTGATACACTGGAATACAGCGGGTGACATGCTTGAGGTGCCCAGAATCCGCATGAAGAAGGGTATTTCCTGATAGGGGTTTCCTATAAAGACTCAACACAATACGACCCTTCCTATGTGATAAAACAACATCTAAAAAGGGGACAGATCTACTGTCCAAAAGTCCAGTGAACTGGAGGTTTAAACTATTATTATTCAGATGTTGTAAAAAATTATCCAAAGTACCTACAGTGCTGGAACAGATGAACAGGAGATCCTCAATGTAGCGATGGTACAGACTAATGCTCGATCGAAATGGATTCATATCCCCAAAAATTAATACTCTCTCCCACCAACCCATATAGTGGTTGGCGAGAGAGGGTGAAAAGCGAGCACCCATGGATACTCTTTTGGTGATAGAAAGAAAATTGTGCCTGAGGAGATAATCAAGACACTTATATATATATATATATATATATATATAAATATATTCCTTCAATATGGATGAATATCCACTATGTCTGTCCAAAAAGTACTCCACTGCCCGCAAGTCCAATGTATGCGGTATCGACGAGTACAGACTGGACACATCACTTGTAATCCATAGATCCCCCTCTACCCATTCCATCTGATTACATACATTTAATAATTGATTTGTGTCTCTTAAGTTACTGGGTAGCTGTTTAACTAGTGGCTGTTGTGACGAACGCAGGTGTCAGATCCCTTGCCCTCCTTTCGAACTCGTGATGAAGGACAGGCCAACCTCACACCATGCTGTCACTTACGTAACAATGCCACTCTCAGCTGTACCCGACACAAAGATTTTCCAGCTTGCAGGACCACAATCTAGGTGCCAGCAGCCTGAAAGCGATTGTTACTGGGCTAATTAAGCAATTAACCCTTTAATTGCCACCACTGATCTTTGATAAGAAAGGGGTCAGAACTTCCATCAATTTAGCATTACAATTCTGATTTTAGAATAATCGTCTGTAACACACACTGTCACCACAGACAGGTCAGCTCAGAGGCCTTATTCTAAACAGTAGCACTCTTAAAGAGACATGTTCTTGGCTAGCTTGCATTAAGAGCTTAGGGACAAGGCTAACATTTTTCAAAATAAGGTTTTAACCACTTGCCGTCATTATACTGCGCCAGGTCAGCACGATCCCGCGAGCCGTCATAGCTATACATCACACTAAAGTGCTAAATACCCGTGTTGAATGACAATACTATGGTGTAAACACAGTAGATCTGATAAAGTGATAATCGTGCAATAATTACATAGAAGTGCTTACATAAAAATGCTTACAAAAGCAGCCCATTTGCTGATTAAATTATTTGTGCACGGGCACGCCATATTGGACATTTCTGCACGCAGTTAAGCTCTGCATGCAGTCGTTACATTGGACACATCAATTTATTTATATATTTATATTTTCATTCCTACAGTGATTGTAAGCATTTTTATGTAAGCACTTCTATGTAATTATTGCATGATTATCACTTTATCAGATCTACTGTGTTTACACCATAGTATTGTCATTCAACACGGGTATTTAGCACTTTAATGCATATACATGTGAATGCACTGTCCTACCAGCACTTTAATTAATATTATGATTTTTATGTAGGGATTTGCGATGAGTCACGTACAGCTAGTACATATTTTTTATTCGTTTATATTGAGTTGTGATCACTATTAGATTCAGCAGCATTTTTAGTTCACCAGTCACTATTAATTTATTTTTTACCAGTAGCGCAGAGGTCCATTACACTTATCACTTTATACATCACACGCTCGTTCCACTCGGGGGTGCCGATGCTCATGACCGGTGGTTGCGATGACCTCCCGCCATGAGCGATCGCGGGCACAAGAGGCAGAACAGGGACGTGTGTGTGTAAACACACATATCCCTGTTCTGAGAGGAGATGCAGATTGTGAGTTCCTAATAGCTAGGAACCATGAACTGTCATATCCTATAGTCAGTCCCCTCCCCCTACAGTTAGAACACACAGTCAGGGAACACATTTAACCCCTTGATCGTCCCCTAGTGTTAACCCCTTCCCTGCCAGTGACCTTTATACAGTAATCAGTGCATTTTTATAGCACTGATCACTGTATAATTGTCAATCATCCCAAAAATGTGTCAAAAGTGTCCGATGTGTCCGCCATAATGTTGAAGTCATGATAAAAATCGCAGATTGCCGCCATTACTAGTAAAAAATAATAATAATAAAAATGCCATAAATCTATCCCCTATTTTGTAGACGCTATATCTTTTGTGCAAACCAATAAATATACGCTTTTTGCAATTTTTATTACCAAAAATATGTAGAAGAATACATATCTGCCTAAACTGAGAAAAAAAATGCTTTTTTTAAATAATTGGGGATATTTATTATAGCAAAAACTACAAAATATTGTGTTTTTTTCAAAATTGTCACTCTTTTTTTGTTTATAGCACAAAGAATAAAAAATGCAGAGATGATCAAATACCACCAAAAAAATGCTTTATTTGTGGGAAAAGAAAGGACATCAATTTTGTTTGGGTACAGCCTTGCATGACCACGCAATTGTCAGTTAAATCAACGCAGTGCCGTACTTCAAAAAGTGCTCTGGTCATTGAGCAGCCAAATCTTCCGGGGCTGAAGTGGTTAATAATAAAAAGTTCAAACTTGGTGCAAATAAAATATTTACAGAAAAAGATGTTTCAGCTAAATAAAGACAATATACAGCAACAGAGTAATAAGGCAGAGGGAAAAAGACTACTTGTGCAATGTCTTGGGTTGAACAGAGTTTGGTCAATAAGCCAGGGGTTAATCGGTTCTCAAACTTCGGCAGATGTTCCTGGTTTCATGGTAAAGGGGAACTGTAAAACTGTCCTGGTATTTTCTTTGGGATCAAAGGGGGGTTGACAGATACCAATGACCAATTGTCTGGTCATCTAGTTTAGGGGTTGGTTGCTGGGAGATCTCTACATTCATAACCATGTCCCAGGTACAGTTTGTGATAAATATTCAGGGGCTTTCTACCAAACGTTCCTGTTTGCTTCCAGGAACAAGAGGGATATTCCTACATAACCAAAAGGTGTTTGTACCCCCGAGTCTGCACCCCAAGATCCTTAGCCTGTGTCATGACCATCCCTTGGCGTGACATTTTGGGGTAACCAAGACAGTGGAGCTAGTGCAACGGTCCTTTTGGTGGCCAGGGCTAAGGTCCAACTGCAAGAATTATGTCAGTACCTGTGGTGTCTGTGCCCGAAACAAGAACAACAAATCCTGGTGTCTGTTAAGGCAATTACCCATCCCCAAGAGGCCCTGGGAAATGATCAATATGGACTTTATAGTTGAGCTTGCGTCATCCGAAAAATTCACCACCATTTTTGTGCTCATAGACAGATTAACATAGATGGCCCATTTCGTTCCTATGTTAGGAACCCCTTCAGCAACAGAGACTGCTTGCACATCAAGGAAGTGGTTAGAATCCATGGGTACCCAGCAGCATCACCTCCGATCGAGGGGTACAATTTACATCCAGATTCTGAAAATCTTTGTAGGATGTTAAAAATGTAAACTTGTTTCTCATCAGCGTACCACCTCCAGACAAATGGCCAAACTGAATGCACAAATCAAATTCTGGAACAGTATCTTTGGTGCTTCTCATCCTTTGCCCAGGATGTCTGGGCATCACTTTTACCCCTGGCAAATTTTTGATTACAATAATGCAGTTCACTCGGCTACAGGACAAGCCCTATTTTTTCCTAATTATGGGTACTTTCAACCTTCCTACCCGACATCTTGCCTGATTCCTCGGTTCCTGCAGTCCAAGAAAGGATAAGTGCTCTTCAATCAAACAACAAAGTATTGCAAGATACCATTTCTAAAGCACAACAAGACAACAACAAATTATATGACAGGAAAAGAAGAGGAGACCTAAAACTTTAAGTAGGAGACAAGGTCTGGTTATCCACTGCAACTTAAAATTGGCATGTCCATCTAAAAAGCTCGGACCTAGATATATCCGTCCTTTTCCTATCAAAAGGCAGATTAATCCAGCAGCCTACGAACTTTCACTCCCTGATACTTACAAAATTCACCCTGTCGTCCATGTTTCCTTACTAAAAAATGAAAGGTTGGACCCTTTTCCTGGTCATGAGTCAGGTCCACCTGCATCTACTATAATCAATGGTAATGAGGAATATAAGGTTGAGACAATTATGGATTGTAGAAAAAGAATAAACGTGATCCAATTTTTACTTACATGGAAAGGCTACGGACCTGAAGACAGCTCTTGGGAACCAGAATCCAATCTTCATGCCCAGAGATTCATATGGGTGCTCTTCCAGGCTCACCCCGAAATGAGGTTACAGATGGGCATCCAGAGGTTGTCCATTGGGGGGGCAATGCAAGAGACGTGCATTGGCGCACCAGTGTGTGCGCAATGAACAACATGTACTGGTGCATGCATGGGCACGCGCGAGCAGGTGCACGTGCGCACGTGCACGTACTGACGTTAATCAGTCTATTTAAATGAAGCAATGACACATACATATTGCTGAGTGGTTTTTCAGCTTGTTCCTGTTTACTTGTGCCTTGATCTGTTCCAGTTTCCTGTGTTTGACCCGGCTTCCCCTGAACCTTCCCTTGGACTTACGCCTGCCTACCTGTGACCCCAGCTTGTGTTTAATCCTGCTCCTGCTTAATGCTTCTGTACCTTGCTGCCTGACTGTTTCCCGAACCCGGCCTGTATCTTGTCTTAGCTTCTACCTCATGTTCTGGTACCTGCTCTGCCCGGCTTTTAATGACCCCCTGGCTTACTTTTCAACCACGCTTCCACCTTCAGAGCTATACTAAACTGTCTGCACTCTATGTGGATTAAGGTATTTACAACAGGTATCTGTTGGTTCTCTGGATTGGGAGGGTGACAGTTTTATTAGGGGTTCCAGCCTTAAATTGTGGATTGGGTAATGGAAAAGTCTGTGTATTCTGATCATTGGACTGATAAGGTTTGTGTATTGGATAACAAAAAAAAAGGTGGGGGCAAGGTAATGGTGGTGTGCCCTTCACTGGACAACATGGCTGGGATGAGATGCACAATGGCAAAATGGCTACTAACCACACAGCTATGCGTTAGCCCAGTATGCATGACCATTACAGCTGTAACTGACAATCGATCAAAAACCCAAGTTTTTTGTTCAAAGAGCCAATCCCAGCCACTATAGGACAAACCACAAGGGGGTGAGTCCCTTGTGGGTCTTGGGGAGATGGTGGAAAACTGGGTGAATGGGAAAATTAGGCACCATAACTTTGCCTACCTTCATGGAGCGATCACCTAAGCAAACACCCTTCTGAGCTAATTCTTGTAAAGTTTTCTTAAACTATGCTGTAGGGTTACTCTTAAGTTTAATATAGCTGTTCTCCTCTGACAGCTCCTGGATAGCCTCTGTCTTATAGGCAGATGCATCCTGAACAACCACCAGACCACCTTTGTCTGAGCTCTTAATTACTATGGAGGAGTCCCGACCCAACTCAGAAAGAGCATTGCGCTCCTCCACAGTAAGATTATCACTGTAGATGTCTCCTCTATTACCAGTATGAGATGCCAGTCTAGTGAGTTATTTTTCAAACTTCTCTGGAATAAATCAAGAGCCTTTCCTCTGGAGTTTATAGGGTAAAAGTTTGCTGCCTCCTCCGCTGCCAGACTAACCATACAGCTCCTTGAGATTGTGCACCATACACATATCCTGAAAACCCAATCCATAGATGGCTCTGTAATCATAGAACTGTCTTTGGCCGGCAATGTGTCTTCACAAACATTCCAAGCAAACTTATTAACATTGAGAAGTCTCAAATAAATTAAAATGCCTAATGGGACAAAAATTCAAACCTTTTGCCAATAGAATCATCTCCAATGTAGTTAACTCACGCTTAGACAAATTCAAGACACTTGAGCAGTCTTTAGTTGCTTGCCTCTCAGATTGTAAAAACTTGCACCTCCTTCTCCCACCTCTCCTGGTTTTCTTATAGTATTTTTCTTTTCTTTTCTTCCTCCTGTTTAGGGGAGACTGTGCTGCAAGTTTAAATAGGCTTCAGTGGAATTCAAGGCGTTTCCTTTATTGCTCCTCTCTGGGGATGAATCTGATCCGGTGTCCCCTAAAGTGTAATCCAAGACTTCCGTTTCCATGTCAGAAAAACTGACACGCTTGCTTTTAATACTTGATGTAGACGGTTTCATGATAGAAAGGAGTGCTGTATCTTTTTACGTTTTTTGTTTCCACTTTTTACTTTTTGTCTTGATATTTTTTATTTTTTCCCAGTAATGTTTAAATATGTATCAAATTAATAAATGTGTGTTTTCCTTTTTTATTTTCTATAGATACTATCTTATTTACATTTGGTGATCACGCTGGTACCAGTTGTTGTGTGTGTTCTAGTGGGAACAGAGAACAGAATGTATGGGTCCAACTACTGATATGATTACACATGTTTTTTGTTCATTTGCATAATTTGCTTAACGTGATCATGTGTATATCAGTGTGTTGGTGATTGTACTCTTTATGGTTTTGACGAAGCACGCTAGTCGTGTGAAACACATCACCTTATTCCCTGCCATCCATCTAAGGCACATTATTTTCAGGCACGTCACTGTCATTTTAAATTTCATTGGACTCAAATTAAAATAACTGCCACTTTCTTAAAAATAAAGATACTTATCCTTGTGTGTTAGGTTTGTGAATTTAAAAACGTTGAGAACATGCACAAGTCAAATCAGCACCCAGCTTATAAAGTCATCTTTCATAGAAAATTGTTTTGAAAAGTGTGGCAGTTCTTGTATTCCCATTTCTCCCAGTTCATGTCTTTAGAGAAGAAAAGCATGATAACAGAACAATCATAACATGTCAGTTACAGAGGAGTGAGCTTCTAATGATCCTTTAATGTATTTTAATTATGTGCTATATTGATAAAAATATATTCTTATTTTTTACATGAAATATTAAATGTGCATAATTCTAATACAATTCATATGGAAAATGTTCCTTTTACATTTAGGCATTGTTTTCTTAGTGATCTATTAGGCTTCTTTAGCTCATAATAATTAGTCACATTCAACTGGACCTCTGTAATGTTAAAGAGGTTTTATATGTTATCCAAATCACTTCTTAAAGTAGAACTTAACCCTCCTATCCTTTACAGAAAAGGAAGCTGCCATCTTGGACAGTCTGTGCTGCACATGTGATCAGCTATGACTTTAGCCATTGGATGGCGTGACAGATCGGTTGAGAAATGACATAGAAAAATGGGCATTCACCACATTCTCTAAGCTCTGGAGAAAAATCCCTTGCAAAGTGCAACTTTCCTTTGCGAGGTGAACAGCTTATTTGCCTTTAATGATAACTGCCACAGTTACCATTAACAGTTATCATTAAAGGCAAATAAGCTGTTAACCTCGCAAGGAAATTGGACTTTGCAAGGGATTTTTCTCCAGAGCTTAGCGAATGTGGTGAAATTTTACTTTGCAATGAATACCCAATCACATGCAAGAAAAATGAAAAAAAAAAAAAAAAAAACACGTTTACTTGCAAGTGATTGGTTGACAGAAATCAACAAAGTTTAACCTCTTTTACTAAGCTCTGGAGAAAATTTCCTTGCAAAGTGTAACGTTCCTTGGAAAGTGAAAAGTTAATTTGCCTTTAGTAAATCAACCCCAGTGTATATTTTTATCTCAGCCCAATGCTGCAGAGTTCCAATAACTTCCAGTTTGTGTTCATTTGGGTGATAGGAGTAAAAAAAAAAAACAGATACTGGTCTGTGTCAGTAGGTTTCCTATAAAACTCAGTGCCCATTTCACTAAATGGAGGTTGTACTGAACACAGTGCGTCTTCTTTTCTCCAAAATGTTCAAGTCTTCAACAACTGATTCCATTTAAAATCTTGTGTGAGAGACTCAACTCATTTAACCCCCATTTATTAAAGCAACCAGCTCAACAGATCAAGTTCAATAAAAAGTAAGAGTAAATGCAAAGGTGGAGCAGCTTAACTTCTGGAAGTCCAAAATATGTTTAATGATGTTATTCGATACAAGGAACATAAACCTGCTCCTCTTTTCAGCACATCGGGAGCTTACTCATAGCTTAACAAACAGTAGAGAGAATTCTGGAAGCATCATATTATTTCTCATTAAATCATGTCATAAAAATCACCATCTCATAAGATGTCTAGCAGAACACACTACAGGCTCTTATGTATTCTGACTGATTGAAGATCATAAACTCCATTAGTAGGATGTCACTTACTCCAGTACCTGCTGATAGCCATTATAAATAAGTCGTAAAGCAATCGAGCAGAATACATATTGATAAGTCCAGCATTACTTGACCTGACACTGCCCTTTTATACATAGCCAGCTCTGAACTCATAACCAGCACTCAAGCATATATTTCAAAATGGTTACTGTAATGGAGTTATCTCCAAAACACCTGGCTGCTTTAATGTATAAGAAGGTAACTATCAGTTCAAAACGAAGCATTCCTATATTATGAAGTGAAAAAAGTTGATGTGACAAATTACACCAAATTATGCCTTGTGAGGAAGCCATATATAGTTATGTACATTGTATTAGACTCGTGCACAATGGAAAATGTTGTTTAGTTTAGTTTTGTTTTCATTCATAAAATACAGAATTTAGTTCTGTTATATGTGTTATGTTGAATCTGCAATTCAACTTAAAAATGCAACATAGATAAGGTGAATCAGTAGCGCTAATATAAACAATGAAAAATATAATATAAAATGCTGAGTAAATACTATGCAAATAAATACTGTGCAAATATAAAAACAGTGCTATATAAATATCAAAGTACAAAAATAGTAGTGTATAATTGACTCAACGTATAACTTAATAGCAGTGGTGTGTCTATTTCTCTTAGTGACAAGTGAAAAAGTTCATAAATATATAAAGTCCAGATTGTGAATAAATAAATAAATAAATAGGTAAGTGATTTTCCAAGTGTCTTCAGTCACAGTTTCAAAGTGGAGTCTTCTGACTGACTTGAATCTACCACCACACCACGTGATCACACTCCCTCTGAAAGGCCCACTCACCAGCTCACTAGGCCTCACACTCTCGTGTTTGGCAGATGCGTGTTTTACCCACTCCAGGGGTTAATGAAGGATGGCTTGTTTGATCCGTTTAACTCTCAATGCGATTCCATATGTAAAACAATGAGTAAAACACTCCACATAGTGTAAAAACGTATGATAAAATTTATTCACGTAAAAACACTCCAATGGTCAAACTCACATTTCAAAGGTTAAAATCAAGCCTCAAATCCAAAACCACGGCAAGCCAAACAACGCTGATGTATAAAAATATAAAGTATATATATATACTGCGGTCTCGGCGGACCAAGAGGAAGACCCTGGTGGTGGTATAGTTATAGTCCACAGTGGCGTAATATATAAATAAATAAATACAATCTTTACTTTTTGCTCTGTAGCCTCATTCCCGACATGTTTCGTCGCTTGGACTTATTCATGGGTATCCATGAATAAGTCCAAGCGACGAAACATGTCGGGAATGAGGCTACAGAGCAAAAAGTAAAGATTGTATTTATTTATTTATATATTACGCCACTGTGGACTATAACTATACCACCACCAGGGTCTTCCTCTTGGTCCGCCGAGACCGCAGTATATATATATACTTTATATTTTTATACATCAGCGTTGTTTGGCTTGCCGTGGTTTTGGATTTGAGGCTTGATTTTAACCTTTGAAATGTGAGTTTGACCATTGGAGTGTTTTTACGTGAATAAATTTTATCATACGTTTTTACACTATGTGGAGTGTTTTACTCATTGTTTTACATATGGAATCGCATTGAGAGTTAAACGGATCAAACAAGCCATCCTTCATTAACCCCTGGAGTGGGTAAAACACGCATCTGCCAAACACGAGAGTGTGAGGCCTAGTGAGCTGGTGAGTGGGCCTTTCAGAGGGAGTGTGATCACGTGGTGTGGTGGTAGATTCAAGTCAGTCAGAAGACTCCACTTTGAAACTGTGACTGAAGACACTTGGAAAATCACTTACCTATTTATTTATTTATTTATTCACAATCTGGACTTTATATATTTATGAACTTTTTCACTTGTCACTAAGAGAAATAGACACACCACTGCTATTAAGTTATACGTTGAGTCAATTATACACTACTATTTTTGTACTTTGATATTTATATAGCACTGTTTATATATTTGCACAGTATTTATTTGCATAGTATTTACTCAGCATTTTATATTATATTTTTTCATTGTTTATATTAGCGCTACTGATTCACCTTATCTATGTTGCATTTTTAAGTTGAATTGCAGATTCCACATGTTTATATGTTTTAAGTAGCTGCTGTTTGATATATATATACTTTTTACACTTGCACCTTTAATCCTTCACTAATTCTATAGCCTACACACCTGCGGCGCGGTGGGGGTAGATGATACAGAGGGCGGTCTTCCACAGCTATACATCATTTACCAACAGCACATATGTGTTATGTTACATTAATTATTTTTTGGATAATTGGTCATTTCTGTAGAGTATCAATATTCATTATAACGAATCGATACCTTTTCGGATAATTTGATATTTATGTATGTATATATATTCTAGTTAACGATTCATCGTTCGGATAGTCGTTGGTTTATTGAATCCATTAAAACACACAATGACAATTTCTCTGCTCAAATACAATACAACACCCTTCTCACTCAGTTCTCAGGAATGCTCTTTGCCAGTAATCCAGTTTTCAGCACAAAAAGAATCAGCTGATTGGACTGTAAGATTTACTCCAAGTTGCCCTTTTGTTTCATTAGACCTTTAAGGAATTAACGAATCATGTCAAATTAATTTGTTATTTTTGCTATAATTTCTTTCGTATTAGTTGAAATTCATTACTTTTTTTTATTAAAGATGCAAATTTTGGCCGAATTTTGATTTGTTAGGAAACAAATTGCACATGTCTACATTGTATGTCAAATTGTGGCTTTTTCTCTGTATAATAATATGTTGGCTGTCCAACTGTAAAACATGGTCATACAAAATTCCTTGACCATGTGCCTGTCAGTGTGGCAGGGCACAGTGGCTGGGCAGGGAAGGAGGGAGTGCACTGAGAAAAGAGTGTCCAGTAAGGACATTCTGACCTTAGCATGGGCACAATTTCACATACCTGTCTCTGCAGGTATCTCTGCACTTTCATTGCTACACCCCTTTTGTTTTCAAAAGAGTGTTTACAATAGCCTTTAATAAAATCCCCAACAACTGTACAGAGCAGATACTGCGAGTGGTGCATTTTCCTATTAAACGTGGTGACAGCTATTGTTTGTGTGAACTAAGGGTTAAGAGTCATCAAACTCCAGTGATGTTCACTCTCATTCTTCTGGAACATAGATTGTTGTCCAGTGAACTGGAAACACTCTGTGCCCTGTGAGGCTGAAAGTGCAATCATCACAACCCCCTTCCTTAAAGCGGAGTTCCACCCATTTAAAAGTCAGCAGCTACAAAATTTGTGGCTGCTGACTCTTAATAATCAGACACTTACCTATCCCACGGTCCAGTGATGTGGGCGCACTAATCCCTGCTCCTCTTCCCCTCCTCCCCACGGCGCCCGGCTGTGGCATCACAGCAAGGCGCGCACTGCGCATGCACAAACAGCGCTGCACATGCACGAGCTGTGCTGCACACTATGATTGGCCGGGCCATCTTCTGGGAAGATTGCAGGGAGGGGGGGGGAGAGGTGATCTTCCTTACGGTGCTGCGGCGCCAGGGGAGGAAGTGGGAGCTGTTTGCTTGTAAAAACAGGATACCTGCTCCCCCCAAAAAAAATTACATGCCAAATGTGGTATGTCAGGGGGTCACCAACACTTAAAGCGGAAGTACCATTTTTGGGTGGAACTCCGCTTTAATAAAAAGCACACGGTCCAAAAAGGGTAATTTGCTATGCAGTGCCTCTTCCCAGGTAAACTTGTTTCTGTTCACTGAGTTTATGCATTCACTAAAAGCTTGTATTTCTAATGTTCTAATCTGGACCCAGGCATCATTCACATACCTGAACCAGTGACTTGGTGTTATTCCCCTGAAAGAGTCAGTGTTTTCTTCTCAACCACTTCTATCTACAGGTTGGCTGCAATGGGAGATACAGGTTATCCCATAGCATAGCCATGTCTCTGTCTGTAGAAGTTATCCTTATACCTGCAATAAGTAATGTTATGATAAAGCTTCAACAAAGAATATACTCAATCTGGCTTGAGCTCTGTTTGACTGTCTAAAGTCTTATTTCATTTCAGATGTTTCCTTTTACAGTCTCAAAAAACTCTGCCGTTAGTATACAAGGAATGTGATGTCATAGGGCACCATATTCTCTCCTGGCTTTAAATTCAGTACATGTACATAAATTCCTTGAAGTTATGAATGTGGTGTACCATGTTGGTAACTAAGGATGGTAGGATAGTAACCGGACAATAGCAGTGTTAATGCTGCTGACAAGCCCTATTGGAGGGGCACCTTCCTTGTGTGTTATAGGGAGTCTATACAGACATAGTTTAGCTTCTCTGGGATAGTGTTACATTTCTGTATGCAGAGTCCGAGATGACAAGGGTTGCCTATTGCACAGTTCCTGTCTGAATACCACTGGAAGTTGAGAAATGGTCTGCAGGGATGAAGGAAGTGCCAAGATGTTAACACTCTGGGCTGGAACTTGAGAGTGCTGGTATCTGGTGAGCTGGAGTACAGCTGGCAGTTCAACTTGGATGTGCAAAGTTCAGCTTAAGTGGAAGTCATGTCCAGACTCTGGCTTATAGTGACAGCTAAAGACATCAAGTCGTAGACAGGATCAGAGTGTTCCGTAGTCCAGGCCAAGGTCGATAGTGGAGATAGATTTGTTAGGAAACAAATTGCACATGTCTACATTGTATGTCAAATTGTGGCTTTTTCTCTGTATAATAATATGTTGGCTGTCCAACTGTAAAACATGGTCATACAAAATTCCTTGACCATGTGCCTGTCAGTGTGGCAGGGCACAGTGGCTGGGCAGGGAAGGGGGGAGTGCACTGAGAAAAGAGTGTCCAGTAAGGACATTCTGACCTTAGCATGGGCACAATTTCACATACCTGTCTCTGCAGGTATCTCTGCACTTTCATTGCTACACCCCTTTTGTTTTCAAAAGAGTGTTTACAATAGCCTTTAATAAAATCCCCAACAAATGTACACAGCAGATACTGCGAGTGGTGCATTTTCCTATTAAACGTGGTGACAGCTATTGTTTGTGTGAACTAAGGGTTAAGAGTCATCAAACTCCAGTGATGTTCACTCTCATTCTTCTGGAACATAGATTGTTGTCCAGTGAACTGGAAACACTCTGTGCAGGGTGAGGCTGAAAGTGCAATCATCACAACCCCCTTCCTTAAAGCGGAGTTCCACCCATTTAAAAGTCAGCAGCTACAAAATTGAAGGAAGTGCCAAGATGTCAACACTCTGGACTGGAACTTGAGAGTGCTGGTATCAGGTGAGCTGGAGTACAGCTGGCAGTTCAACTTGGATGTGCAAAGTTCAGCTTAAGTGGAGGTCATGTCCAGACTCTGGCTTATAGTGACAGCTAAAGACATCAAGTCGTAGACAGGATCAGAGTCAAGGACAAGAAGAGTTTGGCAAAGAGCTGGCAGCGAAGTGCCAATTCATTGGGCATAAGTGTGTTCCGTAGTCCAGGCCAAGGTCGATAGTGGAGATAGACAGCGAACATAAGCAGCCAAGGGTAATCGAAAAATAGGTCAGGCAGTAGGTGTATCAATAACAGGATCAGGATGAGTATCAGGATCACAAGAGCAAGACTGAATATCATTCAGCAAGGAGCTTATGCAGAGTTCAGGTTTTAATAACCCGCTTGGTGGACATTGCGCAAGTCCGCTTGTGCATATACTCATATATGTGCATAACGATCCACGTGCAGTTAGACTTCTTGTTCATGGTTATGCAGACTGGCATGAAGTTCTTAACACAGAGACGGCAGTACAAGGTCTGATGACTGAATTTGTAAACAGTTTATCATTGGATTAAAGCGTCTGTGCTACTTGTGTGATTTATAGTCACCCAGATAGAAGAGACACCTTAATCCAGTCACATTCCAATTGCTGATTGGATTAAGGAGTCTGTGCTACCTGTGTGGATATGGGGTTGAGGATGGGGTTTGCTCCTATCATCACTTTGTGTCAACTTGTGTGCATGTTATCAGGCCAAAATCACCAGGGTATGTAAACTTGTGATCAGGGTAATTTGGGTAGTTTCTGGTGCCATTATTATTTAAAAAGAGTAAACACTGTTGATTGATAATAAATGGCTTCAGCCACACACTAACCATGAGTGAATTAAATGTTTTTGCGTTAACATTCATATTCTCTGAAAAATGGCCAAGAAATCATAAATGCTGCCAGGGTATGCACAGGAGTGATGTCATTGCAGCTCAACCATTCAAGCTGCCAGAGCTCGCAAACCCAGAAGGAAGACTTAAGCCCCATACACACGCTCGGACAATCCGCGGACCAGGTCAGTCGGACTTTGTCCGACGTACTTTGTCCGATGTTGGCGTTGCGTACACACGGTCGGACTACGTTGTCGGAATATCCGGTCCGGAAGAACGTCGTGACGTAAGTCGTCGTCCACGAGATTACAAAAGGGAAGTTCAGCACCACGTCAGGCACCCGTTGGGCTCCTTCTGCTGATCCCGTGTTTATCGAGAGTTAGTGGAAGTTTGGTGACTTAAGATTCGCGCTTCTCAGTTTTCTGACTCAGATCGTTACTGCTCTTCAGTTTGTGCTTGTCGTGCGTATCTGTTTATTAGTGCGTGTAGTCAGTTCGCATTTGTTGGTCATTGCGGCCTATATCTTGATATAGGACGCTTTGATTTGCACTGCTTATTGTCTGCTCGTTGCTGGTATTCACTTCGTTCTTTCAGGCCTTGCTGTTTATCGGTGCTTTCTGTTTGTCCGTTCTGACCAGCCGACCTTTTGTGACCTTCTGAGCGATGTTTCCCGTGCGTACTCGTCGCCGAGTTCGTGCTGTACGCGGAATTGGTGTCGGGCTTTTAGCTTTGACCCAAGACCCGTCCATGAACAGAGTGACGAGGAGTATGTGGACCAAGAATTGGTTGCTTCAGCGTGACCAGTTCTCGCACATGCCTTTGCTTCGTGAGATCCGGGAGAATAATCCTGATGATTTCAGGAACTTTCTCAGGATGACGGACCCCGATTTTCACCGTCTTTTGGCTTTGCTGACCCCCTTTATCAGCCGGCAGGATACCTGCATGAGACAAGCCATTACTCCGGAGCAGAGGCTTGTTGCCACGTTGAGGTACTTGGCGACAGGGAGAAGTCTTCAGGATTTGAAGTTCTCTTCAGGTATCTCTCCCCAGGCCCTGGGAATCATTATTCCAGAGACCTGTTCTGCCATCATTCAGGTCCTGCAGGAGGACTATATTAAGGTAACATTTCTACTTTACTATTCCCTTCTATGTATGCTCTGTTTGCTAATGACTTGTATTTTTGACCTCCTTCCCTAATTACCATGATTGCAATATGTTCTAATATGCTGTGCCCCTTTTCTCCTTCATGCATTTTTCCCTTCTCTTACCTCACCAGCATGCTCTTCTGCCCCAATAGACACCTATGGCCTAGTCACTTAAGCAATGTCTTTTGTCTGCTGCATAGTATTGTTTGCCCCAAAACACCCCCTAAAATATGCACAAATGTTTGCTGTGTGGTTTACTTCATGTAGAGCCCCCTTTTTTTGTTCTTTTGGTGGGGGGGGGGGGGCAAACTCATTAGGAACCCCCTCCCCCAACTGCTCTGTCAGATGGTACCAATCCTTTATCTGCTGGCTTTCCCAAGGTCCATACACACTATATACCTACCTCTTTATAGTGCGCATCTTTAGGGATGAATTCAGCAAAGCATGTAGTGCAAGGGACTGCCTCCATACATTCCATTTCCTATTTTTTTGTCTTCTTTCCCTCCTATTAGCTTGCTTGGTAATTTAATAATGTCACACTGTGCCTGCCTTTTTTGGGGGGGGGGGGGGGTTGAAATGTTATTTGATCTTTCCTGTGGCCTGCCAATAGTGTTAAGTACAGAGGGTCTGGCCAAACTAGCCCACATTATTGAGCCATTTGCCAATCAATGAAGTGCAGAGGGTTAGCTGTCCACCACCCCCCCCCCCCAAACCCCTAGTTATTGCCAATGGCCCATCAGAAGTGGGGGGATTGATGGGGGGGTGAGTAATCTGTGAAGGGGAGCCTCTACTTTTCTGTGCAAATACTTTCCAGCCTCCAATTTTAGACAATGCTCTTGTTCCAAGATGTTGATTGTCTAATCTGCTTGCAATGTTTAGGTGCAAAGTGACTAATTTTTTTTTTCTTGTTTCACTCCACAGTTCCCTTCCACGCCACAGGAATGGCAGACTGTGGCCTCCCACTTTGCCAGCCGTTGGGACTTTCCTAACTGCGGAGGGGCAATTGATGGGAAACACGTCCGCATCGTCCCACCGCCCAACTCGGGGTCCTACTATTATAATTATAAAGGGTTTAATAGTGTAGTGATGTTGGCGGTGGTGTCGCAACATACGAGTTTATGTATGTGGACGTGGGGATGAACGGCCGGATATCGGATGGTGGGGCCATTACGCACACGGAGTTCTACTGGCGTCTCCAAAGTGGCAGTCTGTGCTTGCCACCTCCAGAGGAGAATGCCGAAGGACTCCCCTTCGTCTTTGTCGCAGATGAAGCGTTTGCGTTGACTCCCCATGTGATGAGGCCGTTCCCGATGAGGACCCTCACCCCGGACCAGAGGGTCTTCAACTACAGGCTGTCCAGAGCCAGAAGAGTTGTGGAGAACGCTTTTGGCATCCTGGCCAGCCGCTTCCGCCTGTTCCTGACGGCATTTAACTTGGCGGAATACAAACTGAACCACATAGTTCTTGCCTGTTGCATATTGCACAACTTCCTCAAAAGACATAACAGGAACTATGTGGTGCCCGTTGGCCCAGATGTGGAGGGCCCTCCAAATGCCGAACTCACAGCCCTTCGAGTGGCACGTCCAGGCTTGCCCCCTCTAAATGCCCGTGTGGTCCGGGACCAATATATGCAGTACTTTGTGGGTAGGGGGGCCATTGCTCTGCCTGACGATGTGTGAGAGGCATTTTTTAATAAATCTGATATTTTAACCAACCTATGATTTCATGTCATTTCAGTCTTCTTTTTAGCTTATTTTACTTTGACATTTTTTCCCTTTGCCTTCGACAGTGGGAATGCACTTTCTGGGCAAAAGGAGGTAACAGTCTCTTCTTCCCAAAAAGATTATTCTCATGTTGTGTGTTTGCTACCTAATCTTTGGTCTAGAGAAGGTTTGTACTGCATAACTGACACCCAAAATACTCCTTTTCATCACCAGGTCTGACATGTGTGTATTCTCCAAAATGCTGTGCTCCGTGTTTTCGTACAAAGCACTGTGGGTGTCATTTACATAAGTCAAATCCGCTATGCTCTACAAGTGCATTGAAAAAGTTCCCCGGGAAAGAAAATTGGAGTGCAAAGTGGATTTGCCTTTAGTAAATAACACCCATTGCCCCCCATATCCTTTTCATTTTACATACATAATGCATTGTGTTTTTTAAATAAGGAAGCCACACATTTAGAAAAAAAAAAAGTTTACTAGGAAAACATTCCCAAGTGCGTTTACAATCTTCACGCCAAAACTGACAACATCTTGGTTATTTACAACATTGTTTACAAACATTCCGCAATTGGTAAAACCAGGCATGGAGCAAAACAGAACCTAGGAACTTGGAAAGTTCAACTTTGTAAAGTGAAGACAAGATCAGACATGACTATATGTTCAAAGTGTGTTTGATCTTGCCTTCATCACATGGGGGGGTCACCCCCGAAAAGTGGAAATTTGGAACATGCACACAATTTGGGACTGAAAATGGTCATTAGATGGTAAAACACATGCCTAGAAGCTTCAAAAGTGCCATTTTCCATCATGGGGATGAATGGACGTTTTTTGGGGGTGCAACCCCTTCACCACAACCACTTTCGTAGTTCGTAAAGTGTTTGCACCCCCAAAAAAACGTTGCCATTCATCCACCATGGTGGGAGCTAGCACATGTGGACACAATGTGTGCATGTTCCAAATTTCAGACAGTTTTTAAGTTGCAAATGTGTTCTGAAGCTGGCACAAATGTGTGTTAATTACTTGGTGCGTTTTCATATTTTTCCTAAAATATCAATGATGTTCTTCAATTTTTGTTGAACATCATTGATGTTTTGCTTTATGTAATCTAGATCTCTATTGCAGACCATTATCTCTCCGATGAGTACGTGGGCACTCTCTGTGGTAAAGTGCGATTTTTCTTCCACAACATCCACGTCACCTAAAAACCACAAACAAACAAAAATGGGGTGTTGGAAATGAGGCAGCCATACATGGATTAGCTTACCAGTAGCTGTGTTCTCCCACACTCACCTGTTGTGGTGACAATTTCTCCAAGTTCGATGATCTCTCCTTCCTCCTCCTCCTCCTCCTCTGCTTCTGCTCTTTCCCCTTTTTTGGTAGGTGTTGGTTTGGGGGTTTCCTCAGACGGCCCAAGTTTTCGCTCCCCTATGAGAATGTCCAAAAGGAAGATTTAGCAACACAAGCTATTGAGGGCAGAAATAGGAAATGACAAACATTGCTTGAAAGTGACGGACACTATTTTAGTTTGGCCAGTTACAAATGTCAACTACATGAATGAAGTCACTTTGTAAAGGTGCTAAACTGACTAGCTTTTTGGTAGAAGTTTGTGTGATGGAGACCCCCCTCTAGTATCCACTGGAGCACATGTGTGGAAAAGCATAATAAAAAGGGGGTTTGGGTGTCCCAGCACTAGTGCTCTAGAGTCCAGATGGGTAAACAGCTACTGAGTGACCTCTCCTTTACATTGAATAAATTGGCTTTACATTCTTGATGACATTTCTAGTGAGAACAAACTTCCTTTCCCCAAAAAAAACACCAAACATCGTATTATAAGTGGCCGAACGATCGAGGTTGCGTACGATCGAATGCACACACACACGACCATGACAGTGGCAGAAAGATCGAGGCTGAGTACGATCGAATGCACAGACGAACCTGAAAGTGGCCATTTTGGAATGTACAACTTGGTAAAAATCAAAACACAATGGAGCAGTATGCAAGCAAGAAATCAAACACAAAACACAACTACTTACTTTTTTGAAGAATTCTCTTGATCTTTCTGTACTGATCGGCCTCCCTCAGTTTCAGGTCTGACCAGCGTTTCCTGAGTTGCTCCTTGGATCGTTGTACCCCAAAATTATTGTACAGCCTTCTCACAACTTTAGACATGATCTTGGCCTTGCGGACATTGGGGTTGAGGTAAGGCCCATACTTCCCATCATAGTCGCTCCTCTTTAATATGTCCACCATCTCCAACATTTCTCCAAATGACATATTGGAGGCCTTGAATTTCAGGTTCCGGGATCGGGACGTTTCTGCCTCCGGACTTTCCTCGTCCTCCTCCTCGTTGGTGGGATATTTGTGGCGCACCTGCTGTGTCCCCGCCATGTGCTCTCCCCACTACGCCGTAAAGAGAAGGGGTGGGGAATAGACGAGAAAGATCGTCAGGGGCGGGCGGAGTTTGAAGCATGCGCAGTGTATATAAAACGTCACACGCCTGTGTCGTAGCCACGATCTGGGAGACGAGGGGAGAGAAAACTCACACGAGACGATCGCTACAAACGAAGGTACAATTTAACGTTGGTACATAACTAGCCTAGACTGATTTGAACTTGAGGCTTCTTTATGGAGAAGATTAGGAGAGTTTAGCCTGACATAATTTATAGGGTTTGGTGTGTTGTTGTGTCTTGCAGAGATTGATATGAAGGGATTCAACGACATGAGTTTTCTCCCCCTCTTCATTGCCAAATACAGGGATTTTCCCATATTGTGGCAGGGTATACACCCACATTACACCAACAAACCAAAGAGGCACGCAGCCCTGGAGGAACTTGTGGAATTTGTCAAGCCAAGGTTCCCCACGGCAACTGTTGATGATATTAGAAAGAAAATTGGCAGCCTGAGGAGTGCGTATATCAGGGAGAGGAAGAAGGTCGTGAAGTCTGAGGAAACTGCAACTTCAGCAGATGAGGTCTATGTCCCCAAGCTCTGGTACTATCAGAGTCTCCATTTTCTGAAGGACCAGGCTGATGTCACGGAGCCAACCTCAACTCCTCCTTCCACGCTTCCTTGCGCACAGCCCACCCCTGATGAGGCTTCCGAGGAGCAACCTGGGCCTTCCAGTCTGGAAGAGGTGGAGGAGCCCAGCTTGTTCCAGGTATAGTAGTTTTGTTACCATTTATGGGAATAATGAATGATGTTCACTTAATTCAGGATCGCCAATTGCTTAGTTCCTAACGTGTTTGACATATCAACAGACAGTGGTGTGGGAGACATTTGGGGCCAGAATCTAAACTGCTGGGCTGAGAATTGTATGGTTTTCTATTTGTAAACATTTTGCACCAGTCACTAGATGAGAATTGTGTGTGTTTGATGAACAAATAACTGAAACTATGTCCCTTTTTCCTACACAGGAAGACCTCAGCCAGGAGGTGGCTGTGGAAGGTGGCAGTCAGGAGGAGGCAGGGGTTAGTGGCAGCCACCAGCTGGGTAGTGGCAGCCAAGAGGGGGCTAGGCCTCGGAGCCTGACTGACACCCAAACCCCTCCCCTCCGCCCTCCGTACAAAAGGGCGAGAAGGGGGGGTTATGCGGCACAGTCAGCGCTCCGGATGATCAGAGAGGCTTCAGACTCCCTACATGCCACACCCGCCGACGAGGAGACCTTTGGCTCGGTGGTTGTCACAAAAATGATGGGTATGGAGGTGGGGCAACGCAACATGTGTGAGGGGCTCATCCTCCATGTCCTAAATAAGGGTAGGGCTGGGGAGATGACCCCAGTCACACATGTTTGCCATAGTTACCATGCTCCGCCTCCTCCTCCTCCTCCTCCTCCTTCTGCCACCCCACCAGCACGACAGCCACAGCGTGGAAGGAAGCGTGGAAGGAAGACCTGAGAGTGACGACCTGCAATCAGTCTGGTGTGAGAGAAGATGGAGCCTCTTGTAGTACCAGAGCCTGGGGACCTAGATGGCATCTGCTGCAGTTCCGGATACTTTGGACTTCACGACCAGATTGCACTCCCCTTAATATACGTACTCCTCAGGCCCCCAATTTTCTACGCTTGGACAATGATGGTTGCCGTGGGGGGCCAAGACTTTGCAAATTCCCCAAGTTTCACCATGGCTGCGTTCCTCTTTGGTTTGTTGGTGTGACCTAAATAAAGGTTTTTTTGATTTGAAATAATCATTGACTATTGTGTTTTACTTTGCTACAATGAAAGTTTTTCTTTGAGTAGGCTGGTACATTTCACTAATCCTAAAGTAGAATTAACAAGGGGCAACAACAACAAACAACCTCCTAGTAAATTTAAGCAAGAAATACAAATGTAAATAATGTGTTTTTGGTAATTTGAGACACACAACCCCCCTCCAAAAAAAAAAAAAAAAAAACATTCAAATATGTATTCCCCAAAAAAAAAAAAAAAAAGACAAATCATGGTAAAAAAATAACAAAGATTCTTTTCCGTTCAGAGTAAAAATAAACATGTAGTGTATAAATGCTGCAAAGTAATAAAGAAGTAAGTTTGTGAGAAGTGCGGGTGAATAGGAGCAGCTAAAACATGTCATTCTTGTTGCATTGTAAAGAAAAAGAGAATGCGCTGCATTAAAGACATTTTAACATTGCAGCGTGACGAATGTGCTGTGTCGATTAGGAAAGGTAGTTTTACCTGACCGAGCGCTTCCGTCACAGAATTTCTTCTGAGCATGCGTAGCACTTTGTCCGTCGGACAAGCGTACACACGCTCGGATTTGGTGTGATCGGACCGGGTTGACGGGAAATCTTTCCAGCAGGAGATAAGACTTTGTCCGACGGACAAACCGACGAACACTGTCCGATGGTGCATACACACGGTCTGATTTTTCAACAACCTTGTCCGATCGGACCAAATTGATGAAAAAGTCCGACCGTGTGTATGGGGCTTAAGAGAACATAAAGTGGTTGTAAACCCTTACAGACCACTTGTACCTACAGATAAGCATAGATTAAGGCTTACCTGTAGGTGCAAGAAATATCTCCTTAACCTACACGGATTAGGAGATATTTGCAAAAGACAGGCACCGATGTCTATGGTGCATGCACCGTAGACAACGGCACGCAGGCGCACTGAGGGTGCCGTTTCTAACAGTGATCATGCCATTAGTGGCGGCTCCCGCACGCATGTGCAAGAGTGACGTCATCACTGCTCCGGCCAGTCAGAGTGCTGGAGCCGCGATACCCGGAAGTCACTCCGGGAGATATGGCGGCAATGGAGGAGGGGAACGAGGACCACTGCGGGGGCTTCGATCTCAGGTAAGTAATTTATAATGAGCTAGTATGCATAGCTTACTAGCTCATTATATGCCTTTGTCTTGCAGGGTGTTTATTTTGAAAAAAATTTCCAGAGGGTGTACTTCCTCTTTAAACACACTATCACAAGAATGATACTTCAGGCTGGCTTAAATCTGGTTTGGTCTTCACCCACAGACTGACTGCATCAATCACTTTGCAGGTGGATAGACAGACAGGGAGAATGCATCACAGCCAAAGCCAGGATAGTGGATGAGACCAGAAGCTGTGATGGAGAATGACAGCTACATGATTCTGACAATTAACTATTAAAATGTATATAATGGTGTCCTCTCTTTCCTGAAGTTGGCTAATTAAGCAGTCAAGAAGCAGGAGCAGTCTGATGAAGATGTGCATCTTCTTTCTCTCTCCTCCTATCATCATGTTCCTTATATATATATATATATATATGCAGCCACTTGATTGGCTCCCAGTGCTACCCCTCCCTCTCCCAGACATCCTGTGCTTGAGATTGAAAGTGGCTAATACCCACTCAAATTAAAGCATTCAATTATTTTATGATTTGTTAATGAATAATCAGCTGCATTAATTTGTGTCTTTTACATTTGTCTGGGATTTAGCTTTAAGCCTTTCAACACATTTTTTCAGCTTTTATAAGATAGCATTACTTAGCTGTGTTACAAAGTGATGGATTACATGGCTAGCTTTTTCAGCCTAAATATATCTTTTTTTTCTCTATCCATAAAAGTTTCAATTACTTTTATTGCCCCTTCATCACTACATCTCAAAATAGTACCAGCTAACATAAGCTGCAAAATTATACGACTGAAATTTAGGATTACAAAGTCTTGCATTGACAGGCTAAAATTAAGCTTCAGAGTTCAGCAACTAACCAGATATGTGAGGTGTAAGTTCAGTACAAAAATAATTTACATAAAAGGACTCTTTTATTTATGAATGTGTGCTTATAAATTGAAAATACTCATACTTTATATACAGCGCTAATAGAGACTGATAGATATTAACATACTAGAATCCTTGCTTGAACTAAGGTTATTCAAGGATTTTCAGAATGTATCTCTGACTGAATGCAGTTTGCAGTTGTTTTTAAAGTTATTCTAGACACTTTCCATTAAAGTGGCATTGTGAAATACACTGATTTTCTTTGTGTAGTCCTATTGATTCCATTAGGAATGATAACATCTTTTGATGCTGTCTTTTCTAGGTCAAATGCCCACATGTTACGAAGGCATACTGTACTACTTTATAGGTTTAGGACACTTTGGTGAAAGGGGGTGGTATAAAAGAATGACCAACTTGGCTCAAACATTTCTATTTCGTGAAGAACACTATTTTGTGAAGAACACATTAGAAATACGTATAGCAAATCACCAGCAATCATTTATGATATTTGGCCTAAGTATGTGAAAAGTAAAAATTATAAAAAAAAAAAAATTGAATCGAATGACCACTTTTTGTTATCTTCTTCTGCCTTTAGAACCACTTTAAAATACAAATAAACTGTACATTATTTCATATAATAGTAAATTATTCCCATTATGTCAGTGTTATGGCTTTTTTACTTTGAAATGATATTCATACTTTGGATGTCTAAGGTTTTTCCCATAACTATGTCTCTAATCCACTAAAAAACATACAGTTTACTAATTTGGGCTCAATACATGCATTGCTACATATACGTACAATGTGCTGTATGTAAAGCCAATCACAAAAAGCCTTAACATGTTTATGCCATTTCAAAACTCATTTTCAAAATGTTTTAAATTAGCAGCTTTCATTAAAATAATAACTGGTGATTTTGCAGTTAAAGTCCTTGTTCAGGCACTTATTGGTGCTAACACTGTTCTTTTCTTTCAATTGTGCTTCTGTGTTTTTACCCTGTCACACCTTCTTCCAATGGAGACTATAAGTGGCTTTTTCAGCACACATTACACAGGCATTGTCCACTGTTCCACTGTTGTCAACATCAGGAAACCTGTGCTAAAATATGCCATGTGGTTATCACTAGGGTGCAGACAAAAACTGACTGCTAACAGACTGCAGAAGATCATCTGTACCGACATGTAACATACATGTGCTACCACTACCTAGGCCAAACGTAAGCTGGCCCTACATGGCTAACATGTTCAGTTGATTTGGTGGAATCAGAGAATTTTATGCGTGCATGACCAGCATTACAGCTTAGCACATATCTACCTAATTACATGATTACCACTACACTGAGCATGCCATACTACTAAATGCACTGTGCATCTGCTTGTGTTACATAGTTAAGCTGGTCATACACCTATAGATTATCTGCAGATTTTCTATGGTTAGATAGATAAAGTGCAACAGATTTCTCCATGTATGCTAAACTGTGTGGATGGAGGAATCTCCCACTGGGCCAAGCTTCAGTATCTTGTTAATCGGGCCAGCTGGCTCTCAACCTAAACAATGCCTGCACCCAATCAGAATGTTCAGGTATTGTGAGAGCCAGCGGGGCCGACTAGCAAGATATGGAAACTTGGGCCAGTGGGAGATTCTTCCATCCACACAGTTCAGCATAGATAGAGGAATCTGTTCCACTTTTTTTATCTGAACATAGAAAATCTGCAGATAATCTATAGGTGTATGGCCAGTCTAATACCCTGTACACACGGTCGGACATTCCAACCACAAAATCAATCAGATTTTTTCAGATGGATTTTGTCCGAAACTTGTGTTGCATACACATGGTCGGACAAAGTTGTCGGAAAATCTGATCGTTCTGAATGAGGTGACGTACAACAAGTATGACAGGACTACGTAGAGGCCAGTAGCCAATAACTTTGGTCCCCAAATTTATTCTGAGCATGCGTGGCACATTGTGCGTCGGAATTCTATACATACGAACGGAAAAAGTGTGATCGGAAATTGTTATCGGAAAATTTAAGGTCCTGCTCTCAAATTTTTTCCGTTGGAAATTCCGACGGAAAATGTCCGCTAGAGCCCACACAAGATTGGATTTTCTGACAACATAATCCGATCTGACTTTTCCCGTCGTAATTTCCGACCTTGTGTACGGGGCATAAGTCTGGTTGAATAAAGACACAGGTCCATCTAGTTCAACCAATAAACGAAAAAAAAAAAAATCATATAATCCTATATACACACTGTTGATCCAGAGGAAGGCAAAAAATACCCCAACAAAGCATGAGTTTTTATTACACAGATTGCGTTGCGTAATTAAGACTTTTTGTGACAATTGTGTAATCAATCAAAAAGCTAATGGCCCATAACAAAATGTCTTTCTTCGTTACTATAATTAAAAAATCTGAAATTAATTTAGTTACTATGATTTATTATATTTTAGATATAAACCTTGTTCTTTGCATTGCCTAATTACAGCAAACATCTAAGCGAACAGCTTTATTAAAAATGTATTGGAAAAAGTGATGAATGATATAATAATAATTTTTACCTGCTTGTTACTTTGTTTGGTTGGTCTATGAGATCAACTCCATGTAAAGGTAAACAACAAGGGTACAGGAACAACTAAAAGTTGGTACAAGTTTATTAAATAAAAAACAAAGTATACTTATAGTACATATGAGAACCCATGCTCTGCTAACCAGATCATCAATCAGGGAAGGCAGGGAGACTAATCAGCAGTGTGGCTGTCAGATGCCGGTGCCAGTATCTGTGAGCTAAAAGAGCTGTATGCTGGACAGATAGCGGCTTCAGCGGTACATGCAGAGCCTGAATAGAAGCTTGCTGTATGTCAAAGAACAAGGCGACAACACGTTTCAATAGCAACACCCTCTTTTACAAGTTGTGTATCGTCTCTCACTGGTTGATGATCTGTTTAATGGCCTTCTCAGATGTTAGGGCCATTTTTTATTACTTTTTTTCAATACATTTTATTTATAGGTTACATAATCAGGACCTGGTTTGCATTTTTATGGGGCGGGGGGGGGGGGGGGGCTATGCAAAATGTTTATTTTTTTTTTATTTTTTATGTAGGATATGTAAAGTGACATTTACAAAGAAATAAAAAGGATACAGTAGGATATTTTTATCATTTTAATTGTATTTATTTTAATAAAAAAAAAAAAACACACAAAGAAGCATTAAGTGCACTTGCAGTGCAAAGTGGATTTGCCTTTCGTAAATAACCCCCAAAGTGACTTTGTTTAATGTACAGGGGCTCAAACACCTTGCCAAGAGAGCATCCCTCTGGAAGGAGTTTCTTAGACTAGGTTGTGACTTAATCTGTGTTCAAGAAACGCACTTTCAGGCATCAGCATCTCCCACTTTAAATCACAAACAGTTCCCTAACATTTTCACTGCACCCGCATTGCACAAGAGAAAAAGAGTACTCATGGCAGTTAAAAACTCGGTAGCCTTCTCCCTACATGACGCTATCTGTGATCCAGAAGGTAGATACCTGATCCTCCTGTGCGATATCAATAACAGACATTTCACAATAGTGAAAGCTTATGCTCCTAATAAGCACCAAATTCGCTTTGCACACAAACTTTTTCACAAGAGCCCAAAGCTCAGGCGGGGCTCTCTAGTGATATGTGGAGACTTTAATCTTACTGCAGACCCCCATCTGGACTTATCACCCAAATCTAAAAAACTTTCCTTGGCACTTCAACCGCTATTCCACAAAGAAGATGTCTATGACACGTGGAGGTGTGAGCATGCTAAGGAATGAGACTTCACCTTCCATTTAGCACGCCACAACTCGTACTCTAGATTAGATATGATACTAGTGGACAAGGTGTTACTGCAAGCTGTGTCTTCCTCTAATATTCATGATATCTCATGGTCAAACCATGCTCCAGTTTCCATATCAATAGTGGAGGAATACACAACCAACCCTGCATATATTTGGAGGGTTCAGTCACAAATATTCAACTCATCTCAGAATGTCCTTGACATAAACAAATGTCTCCAATAATTTTTCCAGCTGAACTCTAACTCAGCAAATTCTTAACAAACAGATTTAAAACTAAAAAACTCCAATCCAAGATTGAATACCTATTAGCCCCCGTACACACGGTCGGAACTTCCGACCACAAAATCCGTCTGATTTTTTCCAATGGATTTTGTCTGACACTGGTGTTGCATACACACGGTCGGACAAAGTTGTTGGAAAATTCGATCATTTTGAACGTGGTGACGTTTGTTGCGTATGACGGAACTACGCAGAGGCTAGTAGCCAACAGCTTTGGTCTCGTAATTTGATCTGAGCATACTTGGCACTTTGTCCGTCGGAATTCTCGACACACGATTGGAAAAAGTCAGATCGGATTTTGTTGTCGGAAAATTTGAGATCCTCACATTACTGGTTTCAAGTTTCAGCAAAACTCCCATGTCATAAACCTTTTCGCAGATTATATAATTATATTCCTAACAAACCCAACAGCCATGACATTCTCAAAGCTTTTAGTGCACTACAAATTAAATTTTACTAAGTCTTTATTGCTGGACCTCGGTATAGACCCAGGGCCGGATTAACATACCATCACACACATCGGCGACCAGGGGTAATCCATTAATACACTGTCTCACCCTCCTCTGCACATGCTCAGTTGCTCTCTCCATTTTAGGCTTTTTTACGCACTGCTAATGTATCTGTTTTTTTTAAACTGGCAAATCAATGGGTTTAGTTCCGCTTTATGATTTACTGCTGTTCAGGGGCTCTGGGCTTCAACAAAATGGCAGCCCCTAGTAAGAAGAAACAGGCACAATGCCGGAGGCAATTTACAGCACACACTAATTTTGGTAGCATAATTATAAATGTGGAATGTATGTTCCTTGATAAAGAACATTATTTTTTGTCAAGTTGTTATGAGTAAAGTTCCACAATTCTTCCAAATTAAGATTAGTTAGTATTTCATTTTTACTCTTTCCAATGTTACTAATAACAAAAAAAACAACAATCACAATACTTACAACTTATGTGAAAGATAATTTCAAAACATCTCTTAATAAATATGCAAAAATGTATAAAATTTGATTGGATCCTAAAATGATTGACATAAAGTTCATGTCCTGAGGGGGATAACATCTTCTTACACACTGCTGTCTTCCTGGGTAGAATTTCCAGAATCACACAAAACATTTCATTGTGGGAGTGGGAGGATGGTGCCTGTACCAATCTTTCTGTCTGCACCTGAACTTTCCATGCGTTTGAGAACTACTCCTATTTTCTTGTGGCAGGAATGAATACCTGTCTGATTTTAAGGTTTATACAGTACAACATTCACAAGTTAATTTGAAAGCACGTATATATATATACATATACCCAGGTTTTTTTTTTTTTTTTTGTGTCAGAGAACAGGTGCAGGTACTCACCCCTTCTCTCCCAGGCCTTGGAGGACAGTAGTAAAATAATGCATGCAGTGTGCCTTGGTGGATATGGCCAAATTGCACTAATAGTGAGAGCGTCTAAAATGTACATAGTGAAAAAAAAAATTTGTTGTATACAAGGCACATATATGTCAGAGTCCTTGTACCCATACTATGTTGCTTATTACAGGTATTTATATAGCACAAACAATTTACACAGCACTTTATATATATATATATATATATATATATATATATATATATATATATATATATATATATATATATTGGACACCCACACTAGTCCCTCAAGGCGTACAATCTAAAGTCCCTAACTCACATTCATAAATACACAAACTGGGCCAATTTACCTTTGGAGTGTGGGAGGGAAGCCATGTAGGCACAGGGAAAAAAGGTAAACTCTATACAGGTAGTGCTATGTTTGGTATTTGAACCACAAGAAAGAGTCTAAAAGACACATACAACACTCAGCACGATCGTTTTTTTAACCACTTCAAGACTTTCCACCCCATTCCAGTCCAGGCTATTTTTAAGCTTTCAACACTGTCACACTTTAATGAACAATTACTCAGTCATGCAGCACTGTACCCAAATAAAATGTTCATATTATTTTTATACAGATAGAGATTTCTTTTGGACGTTATTATTCACCACTGTTTTTTTTTTTTTTTTTTTGCTATATAAATGAAACGGAACATTTTGAAAAAAAAAAAAAATCTGTGTTTCTGTTATAACATTTTGCAAATAAATAATCTTTTTTTTCTTAAATGTAGGCCAAAATGTATCCCGCTACATGCCTTTGGTGAAAATAGCCCAAATCGGTGTATATTATTTAGTCTGTTATACAAATTATGATATATATATATATATATATATATATATATATATATATATATATATATATATTTGAAAAACAGTCAATTCTGATGTAAAGATTAATTAATCTAATGTCTTGAGGACCTAATATGCCAGGACAGTATAAATACTATCACAAACTATACATTTTTGGAATGTAGGAAGTCCAAGGTATTTAATAAGAGGCATGGTGAGTTTTTTGAAGTTGTCATCTTTTGGAAAATTAACAGCTTGTATAACAGTATAAATTTGCTGTCCCCTCAAAATAATTCAACATCCAATAATATCTTAACCGCTGGCAAAAAAAAGTGAGTACACCCCTAAGAAAGTGAAAATGTCCAAATTGGGCCCAAAGTGTCAATATTTTGTGTGGCCATCATTATTTTCCAGCACTGCCTTAACCCTCCTGGGTATGGAGCTTACCAGAACCTCACAGGTTGCCACTGGAGTCCTCTTCCACTCCTCCATCCACGACATCACAGAGCTGGTGGATGTGTTAGAGACCTTGCGCTTTTCCACCTTCCATTTGAGGATGCCCCACGGATGCTCAAGAGGGTTTAGGTCTGGAGACATGCTCGGTAATAGGGATGAGCCAAACACGGTTAGCAGCAGAACATGCCAACTTTGTTCAAACACGCAAACACTGTTAAAGACTATGGGACACGAACATGAATAATCAAAAGTGCTAATATTTGAAAGACTTATATGCAAGTTATTGTCATAAAAACTGTCTGGGGACCTGGATCCTGCCCCAGGGGACATGTATCAATGCAAAAAAAGTTTTAAAAACTGACGTTTTTTTCGGGAGCAGTGATTATAATAATGCTTAAAGCGAAACAATAAAAGTTAAATATTCCTTAAAATTTCGTGCTGGGCGGGGGGTGTCTATAGTATGCATGTAAAGTGGTGCATGTTTCCCGTGTTTAGAACAGTCCGAGAGCAAAATTTAATTTCTAAAGGGAAAAAAAAAACATTTAAAAGTACTCGCGGCTATAGTGAATTGTCGGTCCCGGCAATACACATAAAAGTTCATTGATAAATGAGGCTCCTGTCCCCATCAACATGTGGCCTGGTACGGTTCAAGAGGGGGGGCGGTCTTTTGCCCCCTCTTTTTCTGCGGCCTGCCAGGTTGCATGCTCGGATAAGACCTGAAGGGCCTGGTATGGAATTTGGGGGGACCCCCACACTATTTTTTTTTATTTTGGTTTGGGGTTTCCCTTAATATTCATACCAGACCCAAAGGGACTGGTAATGGACTGGGGGTATCCCATGCCTTTTTTATCAATGACTTATTTTATCTGTATTGCCGGGACCGACAATTCATTATAGCCGCAAGTAGTTTTAAATTACTTTTTTTCCTTTAGAAATGTAATTTTTTGCAGGGACTGTTCTAAACACAGGAAACATGCACCACTTTACAGGCATACTATAGACACCCCCCCAGGTACGAAATTTAAAGGAATATTTCACTTTTATTGTTTCACTTTCAGCATTATTAAAATAACTGCTCCTGATAAAATGGCCGTTTTTAAAACTTTTTTTTGCATTGATACATGTCCCCTGGGGCAGGAGCCAGGTCCCCAAACACTTTTTTATGACAATACCATGCATACAAGCCTTAAAAATTAGCACTTTTGATTTCTCCCATAGACTTTTAAAGGGTGTTCCGCGGCTTTCGAATTTGCCGCGAACACCCCAAATTGTTCGCTATTCGGTGAACAGGCGAACACCCGATGTTCGAGTCGAACTTACGATCTGCTCAAATATCGGGATCATCCCTAATTGCAATTATTCAAATCACACCCATTGGTTAGTGTCCCCAAAATACGTACAGTATACTAGTAGATGCACCACTATATGCTGCCAAAATAAATAAGCCTAGTAAATGAAATAAACATGTGAAAAATAATAAAGAGATATTAAATCAAAATATAAAAAAAACTTATGAAAAAATGTGTAAAAACAGTCCTTTATTAAATTCACTTAATAGCCTTAGTCCTATCCACTGTGCTTGTATATAGATGATCCTAAAAAGTGACAAAAATAGTGCTCCAACACCAGTGATGCTACAAATGCACTCACCAGAGACCTATGGCCCCCTGGACAAATCAAGCCTTGTTATTTGGCCAATAAGATCAGGTGTAAGATTCATTCCCTCTTATACAGTTAGCATTTCTTCCATCAATGGATGAACACTAATCACCAAAAAAGAAAGTAACAGGATGATCGTGCAACACAGTTTTATTAAATTGTCCCATTTAAAAACCTATCCCACAATCAATGTGCTTATATGTTAAAGTGCCCAGACCAGCACCAGCTCGATCAGCATATCTGTATTCAAATGGTGCCCAAAGACAGCACCGCTGTTCCTCTTACCAAACCCGGGCATGCGTTCTACTACATCCGGATGCGATGTCACTTGCAGTCCATGGGTAAACAAGCAGCGATCCAACCTTTATGCATTTTGCTTTAATAGCATCATCAGGAAGTCTGTTATGTACAGCGAGTTGTTGTTATGTACCAGCACAAAACAGGCACACCTCAGTTTATTCCTGGGTTTTAACTTTGAGAAACTATGAACATTTAGCTTGTGAGTATTGAAAATCCAGTGGTTGACTAAAATCAAATTTGGTTGCTATAGAATCAACCTAGAGACTATTGTAGGAAAACTACAATAACAAGTAAACATTGAGGAAATCCTTTTTTGGAAACATTTGCAAACAACCTGAAAAAAATAGTGCTAGTCTATAGAAAAAGAGACTACATAAAAGAGGATTAAGATGCAGAATCTTATCTAGAAGCTGAAAGGGTATTTACCAGTGCATCTTGCAAGGGGTAATGGACTTTGTTGTGGAACAGTTCAAAGTTTGCAGCCTTTGGAGAAACCCCAGCTGGCAACAGATGGCAGAAAAGATATCAAGTAGAAAACTGAGAGACAACATTTTGGTCAAGACAACCAAGAAGTCGGGCCAGGCAGCAAACTAGAATCATACAAACAGACAGAGGTCAGGACAGGTGGCAAACAGGAATTATATAAGCAAAGTTATCAATGTGAAACAAGAAATAGAATATGGTATTATGGTGTTCATGGGAACTGGAGTATAGGAACAGAGTAACGGTGTGCAGGGTCTGCAGGGTACAGAATATATGCATTGCGGTGTGTCGTCATTGATTTTGAATGGCACCAAAATACAAAAATATGATTGGGGTGAATAAAACTTGAACAGACAGGATCTGGATCAGCTATGCATAGTAACCAATCAGCTTCTAACTTCAGCTTGTTTAGTTAAGCTTTGGGAATGAAAGCCAAAAGATAACTGGTTACTATGCACAGCTGCTCTGAATTCTGTCTGCTCCAGTCTTAGCAAATGCCTCCTCTAACTCCGTCAGAAAAAGTCAGACAGAATCATTTCATTGTATATTCCGATTGTGTGTGGACTTCAGTGGACTTTTTTAGAAAATTCTGACGGACCTTGAAATAGAACATGTTTTAAATCTTTCAGACGGAATCAATTCCTATCGGTAAAACCGTTCGTCTGTATGCTGTTCCGACGGACCAAAAACGATGCAAGGGCAGCTATTGGCTATTGCATTTCCCTTTTCTAGTCCCATCGTACGAGTTGTACGTCACTGCATTCTAAACGATCGAACTTTGGTGTGATCATGTGTAGGCAAGTCTGTTTCAGTGGAACTCCATCGGAAAAACCGTCAGAGTTTATTCTGACGGAAAAAGCGGTCGTGTGTACGTGGCATTAGTGAAATGTGAAATATACTTGCCCTTTAACGCACAACAACAACATATGTGTGACTATGTTTTACATTGTAGTGCTCTTCTTTGTCCAACAATAGGACAGGTTCCTTTTGAATGGGTTGGGGCTAATTAGGACCCCATTTAGTAAGTAGGCTAACTTAATTCAATTGGCACGAAAGCAGGAAAACGAAAGAAGAAACATTAATGACAAAAATGCACTCATTGAATTGAAAAGCGTCTTAATTTTAGGTTCACTGTGTTTTTAAATGTAAATACTCAGAGACTCTAGTAATTTTCACAAGGCTGTCACAAGGTATATTATATGAGAACATACATGCATGTTTTACAAGCTTTCCCTTGCGGGTTAGAAATGCTTGTTTCAGGATGACCTTTACTATCAATCAGTTTTCTAGAAATGTTATTAACATAAAGTTGACACTGAACCAGCTAAATGATTTGTCACTTCAATACAGCAGAATCCAGCCTTGGTTCTTCTGAAGCTGGCATTTATAGTTTGTTCCAAAGTAACACTGAAGACATTGCAGCGTCTGCAGTCTGCCCTGTGAAAGATTTCAATAATGACTACATACCCAGTGAAAAGGGTAGGGAAATGGTACAGCTCAAAAGCAAATGAAACTATAATAATAGTAATGAATGCTATTATAAAATCGAGGTCATAAAGATTATGTAAAGAAAAAATAATTACTAACTATTGTACAATGCTCAGCTTTCTTTTTGGTTATTATGTTACACTTTATTGAAATAGCAGTACAACTAATATATTTTAAACTACTTTAAATAAAACAGAATGTGTTCAAATTTCTCTATTTTCATTTGCTATTAAAGATTAACATAGCAAACATTATACTTTTCACATCGTATTGTGTGAAGCTCCAGAAAATTGCAAAGGTCTAAATACATAATAGAGTAATTTCATTTAAAAGAAAAAGTATGGGTTTACCGTATATACTCGAGTATAAGCCGACCTGAATATAAGCCGAGGCACCTCATTTTACCACAAAAAAATGGGAAAACTTATTGACTCGAGTATAAGTGCGCAGCTACTGTAAGTGGAAAAGAGGGTCAACAATGCCCATTTGCAGCCTCACTGTACCCATTTGTATGCCTCACTGTGCCCATTTGCAGCCGCAGGTCTCCTGAACTTCAAACTTGGTAGTTAAGGGTTCCCAGATGCTCCCTAGCTGCAGCCAAAATTTGGGGTCTCTGGACCCAAAGGGTCCCAAAACGACATTGCTGCAGATGGACACAGTTGACCAAATTTGGGGCCCTGTATCTCGGGGGCCACTTGGTGCTAGGAACCCCAATCTATATGTTGTAGTATTGGTTCCACTGGGGTTGTACACCAAATTTGGGGTTCCTAGCACCAAGGGGCCCTGAGATACGGGGACCCAAAGTCAGGTCGGAAAATGTCAAGCACTTTTCTGCAGCAGAAAAGTGCTTGACTCGAGTATAAGCCGAGGGGGGCACTTTCAGCACAAAAAAATGTACTGAAAAACTCGGCTTATACTCGAGTATATACGGTAAGTAAAAATAAATAATTATACTTACCTAGGTGGATGCAGCATGGACCTGATGCTGTCCCCCACTGCCTCTAAAACTGAGAACTGAGCAATCAAACACCACTGATCGCACAGCTCTCGCTCTTCAGGCTGCAGCTCTCTGCTCTGCCCCTCACTGGGCTGTGGAGGGGGTGGGAGGAGCTGGCTCAGGCTCTTAGCATCAGTTGATGTCACACAGGCATCTGAGTGGATCCCGATCATATGGTCGGGATCTTTTCAGAGCCTGGACCAACTCTGTGAGGTCAGCCTACAGCATGCTTTAACCCATTGTCGACTGAAAATGGGTCACAAGAGTGCACTCCTGTGATCCATAAGAGAAGTGCAGCCAAAAAAGCTTTGGCTATACTTCTCCTTTAATGCAACTCTTTCACCAATCTCAATTTCCAAATAAAGTAGGCTTCTATAAAGAAGAATGTAAATACTAACCTCTCCTGCTGCCCACAGAGCTGAAAGCCTTTCCAACAAAAAGAAAATGGGGAGTGAAAATTCTTCTAAAAGCAACACTGTAAAGCTATGTACACACGACAGGATTTTCCGACAACAAAACCGTGGATTTTTTTTTAAAAAAGTCAAAAAAGTATGTATACAAAAAAAACACGGCCGTTTTTTTCGGGAGCAGTGATTTTAATAATGATTAAATTGAAACAATAAAATAATTTCCGACAACAAAACCGTGGATTTTTTTTTCCGAAGGATGTTGACTCAAACTTGTCTTGCATACACACGGTCACACAAATGTTGTCGGAAATTCTGAACGTCAAGAATGTACAACACGTACGCCGAGCCGAGAAAAATTAAGTTCAATAGCTAGTGCGGCTCTGCTGCTTGATTCCGAGCATGCTTGGACTTTTGTGCATTGGAATTGTGTACATGCGCTCGGAATTTCTGACAACGAGTCTTGTTAGAACTTGTTAGAACATGCTGAGGGAACAAATTTAACCCCTTGATCACCCCCTAGTGTTTAACCTCTTCCCTGCCAGTGACATTTACACAGTAATCAGTGCATTTTTCTAGCACTAATTACTGTGTAAATGCCAATGGACCCAAAATAGTGTCAAAAGTGTCTGATCTGTCCACCACAATGTTGCAGTCATGATAAAAATCGCAGATCACCGCCATTACTGATATAAAAAATTATTAATAAAAATGCCATAAATCTATCCCCTATTTTGTAGACACAATTACTTTTGCACAAACCAATCAATATATGCTTATTGTAATTTTTTTTTTACCAAAAATATGTAGAATAATACATATTGGCCTAAACTGTGGAGGAAATTCGTTTTTTTATATATTTTTTATGGATATTTATTATAGCAAAAAGTAAAAAATGTTGCTTTTTTTTCAAAATTGACGCTCTTTTGAGGTGATCAAATACCACCAAAAGAAAGCTCTATTTGTGGGGAAAAAAAGGATCTCAATTTTGTTTGGGTACAACGTTGCAATTGTCAAAATTGTTAAAACTACGCAGTGCCGTATCGCAAAAAAGGGCTTGGTCAGGAAGGGGGTAAATCCTTCCGGGGCTGAGGTGGTTAAAGTGGTTCTAAAGTCTTAAGATTTTTCACTCATTAAAGTGAAAAACCTTCTGTGCTGCAGCTTCCCCCAGACCCCTGTGTTTTCTTACCTGATCCCCTCCAATCCAGCAATGTGCATGTGTGAAGTGGCTTCTGCCGCCGTCTCTCTCCTCGTTGGACAGCTTGATATTGGGCAGACGGGTCCTGCTGTCTATGTCAATGGATGCAGCAGTGGGACTCGGGAGTGAGCATGCACAGGTGCCCCCAGGAAAATCAGCTTTCCCTGGGGGCACCCAATGAAGATGAGGGTCCTGAAGTGCCGGCTATTGCACAGAGCAGGTAAGTATAGGCATGTTTATTAGTTTTATAAAAAAATAATAATAATTTGCAACCACTTTATAAATGGTTACTTAACCTTTGCACGTATACAGTATATAGATCTAAAAATATAAAGATCAAGAGGATAAACTTCCTTGAATGTTAATGTTTCAGAATTGTTCAGCTGTTCGCATGTCAGACTGAACAGCCTAAATGGTTTTGTTTCATTGTTCTCTGTTTCATGTTTTTTCTTGACACAGTCCATCTACCTGACACATCTATGTATGTAAAAAATAAATTGTCAAAGCAGTCTTGAAGAAAAATATACTCTTTTATTACTCTTTTATTAAAGTAGATCTAAAGGCTCCAATATGAAAGTCTAAACTAGTACTAAATCAAGTTTCTATGTGATGCACAAGAATAATGCTGATTGACAAGCTACGCTCCCTGCAACAATTTTTCCTCCCACTGTAGAGCAAGCAGGCATAGCCTACAGGAGAGTGCCAATGCTGCTCTGAATTCAACAGCAGTGTACCATCATTGCCACATCATTATGGGAAGTTGTATTAGGTGGACTTCACTGGCAGGCATTGGTTATTTATTTGTGGTGCTTTTGAGGGATATAAGAGAAAAGAGTGCTGATTCATTTATAATTAGGTGCAGCAGCACATATTTTTTAATGGCAGATATACTTTAAATAGTAAGTAATAGGCTTGTTTTCTACTTTGCATAGCATTCACTCAGGGTTAACGTTAGCAAAATAATATTAAATAGTTTTACCAATAAATTCAACTACACATATAAACTGAATGTTGTAATTTTTAAAACAAATACATTTACTTTTTTTCATTTATGTATTATTGTTATTTGTGCTGCAACCTAGGTTCAGCAAAGCAATGAATACTATGACCAACACCTGAAGGTAAGTACACTACATAATCTACACCAGTATGCCTATATACTGTATTATTTATACTGAACACTGATATATGGCTCAGCATGCTGGCAAATTGAGCAAAATGGCCTGTCTGAGCAAGAATTAGAAACTGTTCCCTTACCAAAGTAAATGATCACTCTGCAAGGTGAATATTCGCTAAAATAAGCTGAAGAGATTAAAATGTTAAACATCCTATCCTGTGCATGGGGTAAAAAAACAAGAATCTTCCTTTTTGCAGAAGGATGGATGACTGAAGTGAACTCATCTTAACTTTATTTAGTAAATTCAAAACAAACAATCCTTTTGCTTCATTAAAAGTCTCCTTCAATGGTTTTACATGTCTTTGATAACAAAACATCTCATCTCAAGACCATCTTATCCATGACAGCTAAAGGGTATGGCAATAATGATAGTGCAGCAGCGATGGAGACGGCTGAGTTAGGCATAATACAGCCTAATCCACCAATATTGCTTTTCCTTAGACATAGGAATGCTCAAAACATACATACATTGGAGGTGGAATTTAAAGTTGATACAAACCTTAACAGGATGTAAGGAATACCAAATGCAGGTATCTAACAGCAGCAGCAGGGATGGCCAGCTCAGTGTAGCTGTACTTAGAAAATTGGAATCAGACTGATGCCGCATACACACGGTCGGATTTTCCGATGGAAAATGCTCGATGGGAGCTTGTTGTCAGAAATTCCGACCATGTGAAGACATTTTCCATTGGAATTTACGTCACACACAATTTGAGATCTGGATCTCAAAAATGTCAGACAACAAAATCTGTTTTGGGAAATTCCGATCGTGTGTACACAATTCCGACAAGTGGGGAACCTTGAGGGGGAGCACCGAAGTCACCTTGGAAAACTATGAAGCACGAGAGTCACTTTTATTTGCATTTACCCTTGTTTGGATACAGTGATATACAAACCACTAAGCTTGGACTGCTCTTATCACAATTTTTTCTGGTGGACACTTTTTTTCTAATTAACTGTCAATTCATTTATTTTTATGTATACATTTTTTGTTTTTTTACACTTGTCACCCATCACATAATTTTTTTGGTCATTACCATTTTATATCTGCTTACCACACACAAATGGTTATATTTTTGTGTTTATGCCCTGATACATAGTAATGTTAATACTTTTTATGTGAGCATTGTGTTGCACATAGAGGGTCTGGCTGTTGTTTTTTGCTGTTCCTTTTGCTGTTTAACCTTTACTCCTTGGGAATATTGCAATTACCACAGTTTTTTTGGCTTGAATGTGGGTTTGACCCTCGCTGACTTCACAAATCTCTCTTTTTTTTTTGCACATTGCGCATATCATTTAGTTATATACTATTGCTTTGCTTGTAGGGCAGACGTATAGGATACTGGATGCACTATACATTTGCTGGTAGATAGCAATTATATGTGCTGTCTAAATACACCCTTTATAAGCTATAGTGACCCATAAGCACTATATTATTATTTACATATAAGGATCACTCATTTGAACTGTTGGCTTTGCTGTTTGTTTAGGAATTATCCTATCTTTGGAATTTCTAAATTTTTCACTTATAGGGATTATTTTCTGCAAGTAACTGGTGTATATAGGGGAAACTCCTTAACCTACTATCCTGGTGCATTACGCCTCAGGAGTAGGTACACATTTATAATTATACCCCTCTGTCTACTTCTACTAGCCTCTAGGCCTGGCACCCAGTTAGGCTTATAAAGTGCCAGCTGGTTTGACATGTAGCGCCACTGACCCCACCTCAACAACTATATAAAGAAAAAAAAATACATGTTTACATGGCCCGAGAACTAAAAGTGATGTTGCTCTGGTCCTCTAAGGGCATAGAGGTGAGCGGTGGTCATCTTGCCATGGCTCATCTCTATGAGAAAACACTGCCGATGCCGGATGGTTCCCATGCTCACCGATCGGTAACGAAAGGGGGGGGGGGGCAGACCTCTCCTGTTGTTTCTAAAAGGGATCCCGTGGTGAATCTACAGCAGCAACCACTTTTAGCAGAAAGTCTGCTGCCAGAGGGAAAAGAAAATACACAGGTTATGGCATCTAGCTGCAGCCAGGCTTGTCCGAATTAACTATTTGCTATACTAACAGATGCGCCTGATAGGAGAGCTGCATAAACTGCATGCAACATCACATACATAGAGAATACAATGCTGTGTTCCGCAGCAGGATTGGGACTACCTGTCCTGTTTCCAGAACAAAATGAGTCAGGCTTAGAACTGTTCAGCCATTCATAGGAAGCTTTGTATTTCCTCAATGAATACAGGACTTCTTCTAATTAGAAGATGCGGAGAGTTGGGTGGATGACATCATGATCTCCAGAAACAGAAGTAAGTATTAATAGCCTGTTTCATTTTGTACATTAAAATAAAAAAATGGCTATTTTCTAAAGCAGCATGTCAGGGTTTAATTAAAGGGGTAGAGAAAATTCACTTTGAAAAATGAATAAAGAGAATCTGTGTTGGGTTCAATCATTCAACCTTGTGCAAGGAAAAATCCTGTTGTAACGCCGAGCGCTCCGGGTGCCCCATCCATCCCGGAGCGCTCACGGCGTCCTCTGCCCTGCAGCGCCTCGGTCAGCTCCCCTGACCGCAGGCGCTGCTCTGTCTCCAGGATGCGATCCACGTCCCGCCCAGGGATCGCATCCCGCTCCCCTCACCTTCCCCTGACAGCTTCCTCTGGCGTGCACGCGCCCCCACTCCCCAGGCGCGCGCGCGCGACCCTGCCTGCTATTAAAGGGCCAGCGCACATCAATTAGTGCCTGGTCCAATTATGTTACACCCAAAACACTACATAAACCCACTTCCCCTTCCTGTCCTGGCCGGATCTTGTGTTGCCTATAGTGCCCAGTGAAAGCGTTTCTGTGTTTGCTCCTACTGTGTATCCAGACCTCTCTCGTTGCCCCTGACTACGAACCTTTGCCACCTGCCCTGACCTTTTGCTACGTTTGACCTCACCTCTGCTTAATCCTTGTGTACCGCGCCTTTCTCAGCTGTCAGTGAGGTCGAGTTGCTATTGGAAGACACGACCTGGTTGCTACCGCCGCTGCAAGTCCATCCCGCCTTGCGGCGGGCTCTGGTGAAAACCAGTAGCAACATTAGAACCGGTCCTCCAATACAACCCGTGCTATCGCCTCATTGGCATAGGGGATCCACCTCCTGTTCCCCGCTGTACCCGATATGTGACACCTGTTTTCTTTTATTTCACTTGCACATGCTTGAATACCTCTTTACAAAGTAAACATGCTCTGTACCTTTAGTAAATAAAAACCCACTGAGTTGACTAGCACTAGCTCCTGTGAATGACAGTTCCACATTTTCACAGTTATTACCATAAAGAACCTTTTTCCTCTAGGTGCCACACTTGTCTTTTGCAATGACCTTAATGTGAACTACTTTGCACCAAGTTTATTATATGGACCATTTATATATTTATTAATATAAAACACTTTATCTCTTCTTTCTCATAGCTGAGATCATCCATGCTCTTCATTAGTTTTGTTGCCCTTCTCTGCACTTTTTGCAACCCATCAAGAGTTACACAGGGTGGTGAAAAGGTGCCACATCCATTAATGCACAAATATTGGCTAAATGTTACAAGTAGGGATGAGCTTTGAGTTCGATTCGAACATGAGTGTTCGGCATTGCCTGTTCGCCTGTTCTCCGAACAGCGAACAATTTGGGGTGTTCGCGGCAAATTCGAAAAGCCGCAAGCACCCTGTAAAAGTCTATGGGAGAAATCTAAAGTGCTAATTTTAAAAGCCTATATGCAAGTTATTGTCATAAAAAGTGTTTGGGGACTCGGGTTCTGCCCCAGGTAACAAAAAGTTTTAAAAACTGCTCTTTTTTCAGGAGTAGTGATTTTAATAATGCTTAAAGTGAAAAAATAAAAGTGTAATATTCCTTTAAATTTCGTACCTGGGGGGTGTGTATAGTATGCATGTAAAGGGGCGCATGCTTCCCATGCTTAGAACTGTTCCTGCACAAAGTGTAATTTTTGCAGGAAAAAAAGCTATTTAAAATCACTCGTGGCTATAATGAATTGTCGGCTCCCGTAATACAGAGAACAGTCATTGAAAGTCATTGATAAAAAAAAAAAAAAAAAGCTTGGGGTTCCCCCGAAATTCAATTACCAGGCCCTTCAGGTCTGGCATGGATTTTAAGGGGAACTCCACGCCAAATTTAAAAAAAAAAATGGCATGGGGGTCCCCCTCAAAATCCATACCAGACCCTTATCCGAGCATGCAACCTGGCAGGCCACAGGAAGAGAGGGGGGACGAGAGAGAGCGCCCCCCCCCTCCTGAACCGTACCAGGCCACATGCCCTCAACATTGGGAGGATGCTTTGGGGGTCTGTGACCCCTCAAAGCACCATGTCCCCATGTTGATGAGGAGAAGGGTCTCTTCCCCACAACCCTGGCTGGTGGTTGTGGGGGTCTGCGGGCGGGGGGGGTTATCAGAATCTGGAAGCCCCCTTTAACAAGGGAAACCCCCCTGTTTAACAAGGGAACCCCCCCCCCTGTTTGAAATGGTAAGGGGGTACAAAAGTACCCCTACCATTTCACAAAGGAAGTGTAAAAAATAGTTAAAAAACACACTGACACCGTTGGGAAAAGTCCTTTATTAAAAATAAAAAGAAATAAAAAAAAAGATTCCAGCGGTGGTAATCCACTCTTGCTATCCAGCAATGTGTGGTCTCTGCTTCGGGGGTCCAGCGATGGCTGATCTCTTCTCCGACGTCCAGCGCAGCGCATCCTGTCTCCACGGAGACACAGCGGGAATTCCAGGTCTTAGCAGAGGAGGACCAGGCCACTCCGTCACCGGACCCCGCCCCCCTCTGATGTAACGGAAACCTGCGTTACATCAGAGGGGGGCAGGGTCACCCGTACGTCACTGGGGAAACCCAGGCTTCCCCAGTGATGTAAGTGTGACTCTGCCCCCTCTGACGCAAGGGAAAAGCTGGGCTTCCCCAGTGATGTACGGGTGACCCCGCCCCCCTCTGATGTAACGCAGGTTTCAGTTACATCAGAGGGGGGCGGGGTCACCCCTAAGTCACTGGGGAAGCCCAGCTTTTCCCTTGCGTTGCGTCAGAGGGGGGCGGGGTCAGGTGATGAGTGGCCGCGTTCTCCTCAGCTAAGACCTGGATTCCCTCAGTGTCTCCATGGAGACAGGACGCGCTGCGCTGGACGTAGGAAGAGATCAGCCATCACTGGACCCTGGAGCAGTGACCACCCATCGCTGGATAGCAAGAGTGGATTACCACCGCTGGAATCTTTTTTATTTTTTTTATTTTTTATTTATTTTTAATAAAGGACCTTTCCTAACGGTGTCAGTGTGTTTTTTAACTATTTTTTAAACTTTCTTTGTCAAATGGTAGGGGTCATTTTGTACCCCCTTACCATTTCAAACAGGGGGGGCGGGATCTGGGGGTCCCCTTGTTAAAGGAGGCTTCCAGATTCTGATAAGCCCCCCCCCGCAGACCCCCACAACCACCGGCCAGGGTTGTGGGGAAGACCCTTCTCCTCATCAACATGGGGACATGGTGCTTTGAGGGGTCACAGACCCCCAAAGCATCCTCCCAATGTTGAGGGCATGTGGCCTGGTACGGGTCAGAAGGGGGGGCGTTCTTTCGCCCCCCCCTCTTTTCCTGCGGCCTGCCAGGTTGCGTGCTCGGATAAGGGTCTGGTATGGATTTTGAGGGGGACCCCCACGCCATTTTTTTTTTTTTTAAATTTGGCGTGGAGTTCCCCTTAATATCCATACCAGACCTGAAGGGCCTGGTAATTGAATTTTGGGGGAACCCCACGCTTTTTTTAATCAATGATTTTCAATGACTGTTCTCTGTATTACGGGAGCCGACAATTCATTATAGCCGCGAGTGATTTTAAATAGCTTTTTTTCCTGCAAAAATTACACTTTGTGCAGGGACAGTTCTAAGCACGCGAAAACATGCGCCCCTTTACATGCATACTATACACACACCCCCAGGTACGAAATTTAAAGGAATATTACACTTTTATTGTTTCACTTTAAGCATTATTAAAATCACTGCTCCTGAAAAAACTTCAGTTTTTAAAACTTTTTTTTGCATTGATACATGTCCCCTGGGGCAGGGCCCAGGTCCCCAAACACTTTTTATGACAATAACTTGCATATTAGCCTTTAAAATGAGCACTTTTGATTTTGAACGTTAGAGTCCCATAGACTTTAATAGGGTTCTAAAGTTCACACAAGCTTTAGGTCTGTTCGCAGGTTCTGGTGCGAACCGAACAGGGGGGTTTCGGCTCATCCCTAGTTACAAGTAGTATCCTGGATTTTTAAGGCATCTAAAGTTATATGTTATATATACAGATAAATTGTACACGCTTATTTCATATCAATAAAAAAAATAAAAATAAAATCATGTAGGTAAAATCTTATAAAATAAGGACCCCAAAGAAGGCTAAACGTGCATATATGGAAGGAGCGCCAGACCAAAAGATGTAATAATCCAATTAATTTATTGATATTGTGTTAATTGACAGCTAAAGTGTTTCAGGAGTAAAAGGGACTTCCCTTTCATCAGGACCCTTAACCACTTCCAGCCCAAGGACGTCATATGACGTGCTTGACTTTGAGTGGTGATATCTGAATGATGCGTGCAGCTATTGGCATCATTCAGATATCATTCTTTCCGGCCGGCGATTCTGTGCACCATAAGAATGATCATAGTGGCAGTTCCGCCGCCTGATCGTTCTTATAGGCAGCGGGAGGGGACGTCCCCCCCCTCCCGCCGCCATCCGGTGCTTCTCCGGGCTCTCCCGTGCCATCGGGGGCCCGGAGAAAGAATCGCTCGCCGCCGGATGACGAGCATAGAGATTTCCGGTGACCAGATGGTCACCAGTCATCTCTATGACCGTCGGAGGCCGGTACCCGGAAGTAAACAAAGCCACGATCGCGGCTGTCAGCATGAGATCGGTAAAAAAAATTTTTACCGATCTCATGCTTTCCAGCCTGGAGGAGAGATGTGGGGTCTTATTGACCCCACATCTCTCCATAAAGAGGACCTGTCACATACATTCCTATTACAAGGGATGTTTACATTCCTTGTAATAGGAATAAAAGTGATCCAAAAAAATTTGTTTTTTTTTAAAAAGTGTAAAAAAAAAAAAAAATTAAGTAAAATAAAAATAAATAAATAAAAAAAAAAAAATTAAAAACGCCACTGTCCCCTGTAGCTCGCGATCAGAAGCTAACGCACATGCAAGTCCCGCCCGCATATGTAAACGCCGCTCAAACCACACATGCGAGGTATCGCCGCGTGCGTTAGAGCGCGTGCAACAATTCTAGCACTAGACCTCCTCTGTAACTCTAAACTGGTAACCAGTAAAAAATATTAAAGCGTCGCCTATGGAGATTATTAAGTACCGAAGTTTGGCGCCATTCCACGGTTGTGCGCAATTTTAAAGCGTGACATGTTCAGTATCTATTTACTCGGCGTAACATCATCTTTCATATTATATAAAAAAAATTGGGCTAACTTTACTGTTTTGTTATTTTTTAATTCATTAAAACCGTTTTTTTTCCAAAAAAAAGGCGTTTGAAAAATTATTGCGCAAATACCGTGTGAGATAAAAAGTTGCAATGACCGCCATTTTATTCCCTACGGTGTCTGCTAAAAAAAACGTACTCAATGTTTGGGGGTTCTGAGTAATTTTCTAGCAAAAAAATGATGATGTTTACATGAAGGAAAATAGGCCAAAATAGGCCCGGTAAGCAAGTGGTTAAAGACTTTTCAAAAACAGTGATTTGGAACATCAGTAAGACTTGAGAGTTGCTCATGCATACCTTTAGTAAAAAAGTGGAACTTCCACTCATTTGTCTCCTCCCCCCTCCGGTGCCACATTTGTCACCTTTCGGGGGGGAGGGGGGAGCAGATACCTGTCTTTTACAGGTATCCTGTCCCCACTCCCGGGAGTCTGGGCTGTGGCGCATTATGTCAGCAGCTTGGCTCCCTCCTCCACCTACCCTCCTCCTTCCCCTGCCACCAGGCCAGTAGGAGAGCATAGCGGTGCCTCACACATGTTCAGTAGAGACCCAGAGTGAAGCCGTAATGCTACACTGCCGGGTTCCCTTACCCGCAATGGTGGCGGCAGCACCTGACAGCTGATGGAAACATCAGCTGCGGTGCCAACATCGCTGGACTCCAGAACAGGTAAGTGTCCTATTATTAAAAGTCACAAGCTGCAGTATTTGTAGCTGCTGGCTTTTCATTTTTGCAGGGGTTGGCGGACCTCCTCATTAAAAATGAGAACCTTGAGTGGACTCAAAGTAAGGTTTTCCTGTTTGAATCTGTGTCAATAGAAACATGTATGGGCATTTATGTAAGAACTGTAGTGACAGATGATGAGTAAAATCATAAAATTAAAAAGTATGTTGATGAAATTGGACATCAGTAGGGAAAGCAAGAGGAGAGTGAACTGTGTACTTTAAAAATATGTGTACACACAGATACATGCACATCAATGAATGCACAACTTGACAACTTATACAGTAAACTTATCAGACTTAAAGTTTTAAATTCACGGTCCACTTGGTTTCAGACTTAACTTGTTTCCCAACAATTATTTGCTTTATCAGGAGTAAAGTATGGAGAAATCTACAATACATAAAGAAACTGTGAGTAATATTACTTTACACAGTGTACATCAACTGGCAGGAAGGACTACATACATGTGACTCTGTAAACAAATGCCTTTATAAATTGAGTAACATCCTACCACAGCATTATATACAAGACCAAACTGAGAGCAGAGTTTCAAAAAAGAAGCTCCTTGTGTTAGCTCAGATGATCGGCCCCTTCCCTCAACAAACCTTTGGAGCAACCAGGAGGCCCACAGGCCCCATGTAAGCTGAATTAGAACAGGAAGACCTACTGTATACCCCATGGTAAAAAGAGATGGGGATAATGTATTATATACTGTTAAACCAACAGAAAAATATAGTAAAATGATTACATGGTATTAAGCCTAAAATAAACTAAAGTAAACTAAACAATAGCCACAATGCTGGGATAAAATAGATATCAACCAATTCATTTGTTCTGTGGCTGGTATAATAGTAGCACATAAAGGATGGGGGAAATAGTGGAAGCCATGTTCTACAACATACTTTTTGTAAAACCAGTGCCCAAAATCATATTGTGTATTCAAGAAGAGGCCTACTTTATGCTTTGCTTAGGAGTAAGGGGTAAACAGTAGGCCTATCTCTTGAATTATTGCTTCTTTAAATACAATAATATGTTGCTTGTTTTAGAAGCTGCTCCCATTGCCCATTGCATGCTGCTATAAATATACGATCTACCAAGACATTTAAATCATTCTACATCTTTGTCTCGCCATATGGTACTACCCTAAATATTTGATTGTTTGATGCTGTTCTGCTTTCAGTACAGTGTGGACTTTGCTGAGTTCATCTTCAGATGTTTCTGTATAAAATAAGTTTGATCTTGACACACTTTGGTTTAATAGTGAGCATTAATGAACTATGCAAAAGGAACAAGATGGAAACATTCTCTACAGTTGAATCCATGTCTACTGTGCAATCAATTTAGTGGAATGTTATTACTTACTGACTAATCACCAGCTGTCTTTTTCACTGGCAACAGAATGCTGTGAAATTGAATACTGTGTAGAATTAATTAATGGAATTAGGATAGCGCAACCTACAAATTGTACCATGGTGTAAACATTTATATATTTTTTAAAGACTATACATTTGCCCAATCAAGGTACACCTGCCAAACAGCTTAAGTATTCAGAATGAACGTTTGACAATAGCAAAATACACCATTTTTTCTTAACTGCCTATTAACGGCTTAGAAGTAGCAGCAAGAGGTGGCTTAATAAATCCGTATAAAATTGAAGAATTTGCTGTGACATTGCTTAATGCGGAAATTAAAATAAGGCAGGTGAAAAGAAATGGATCTAAGGAGAAAAGGGAAAATAAAATTGGAAATTGTATGAAACATTATATATGGTGTTTGTTTTTTTTTCTAATATGTTTAGTGCTTAAAGTGCAATCTCACCAAAATTATTATTGCTGCTTGTGACTCCATTGTGAATATTTTCCTTCAATTGCTGTATGGTTTAGTGGGAATCTCCCCAACAGGGACACAGACAGCAATACAAAATCTGTTTTGAAGTTCAAGGAAAGGTTAGCATTACTGTATATTTTATACAACATTGTGTCCCCATGGCGTATAGATTCCCCTGCACTTTTGTGTGGTCACCAGGACAGCAATAATAACCAGGCAGAAGTTCTAAACCTTCTCTACTCTTTTAAAAATTGTAAAAGCCCATTAGCATTTACCCATTTTCCTTTATATCACTGGATGTTTTTTTTTTTTTTTTTGGAGATATGTCAACTTCATGGGATCATAGGATAGTAAAGTGTGTTTCACTTCTGATATGAATTTCTGAATTATCTGCATGCTTGGTGTGAATTTAGGTTTGTATTTTATTTAGTGAGAAACTATTTGCAACCCACACTTTTATAGGAGCAGACTATATTGATATTATTCTTTCAGTACAATGTGCATATTGCGTATGATTAGTTAGTTATCCAGCTCAGTCAGTCAGTGCACTTGTTATGGTGAGTGAATGTATGTCCTTTTGTTTACTTTGGTGTGTGCACCCGGCGCGTTCAAAACAATGCTGTTCACACAACATTACATAATGGAGAGCATTGGCTAAAGGCATAGAGTGGATTGGAGTGGCTCTGTGTGTTGTGATCACTGTGATGGCCATTGGCAAATCACAGCGATCACAAATGTAAACAGTACTGTGTTTACTTTGGTGAGCACTCCCCTTCCTTTTACAACAAAGGAAGGGGAAGGCAGAGAATTTAATAAATAGGTCCATTCAATAAATCATGGTAGCAGTGGAGGAACAAGTGGTGGGGGAAAGTTAAAGGGCCACCGTTCACCAACTGGGGGGTGACTGCTAGCGATGGGGGAGGTGTGGATTGCTTGATTGTTTTGGGGGGGTTTACCACTTTAGGACTGCCCATTGTAATTATACAGCTGGTCAGTGCACTTATTGATTTTAAGGGGGTTTTAGGAACTCCACTCTTGTGATTGCACTGTGATTGGACAATCACAGTGATCACAGCTTTAAACAATGCCTGCAATCACATTTTTCAATGGACAAGACTAACCACGTGAGACGTTTTTGCGTTATTTGATGCATGACGTCATATCCAGCGCAACTGACGCATGCACACAGGCCTCATCTTGGCGTTGGCTCCTCAGCTGGCGCCATTGAATTCCGGTTGAGGTGGAGGGGGTAGAAAAGCAGTCCATCTTCTGGCAAATGGCCACGCTCCAGCACAGGAGAGGGAGAGCAACTTTGGGAACGATCTTTGGAAGGTAAAACTTCTATGATATTAAAATTTTCCTATACTCAATTTATGTCACTGGCCAATATACTATAATGCCCATATTTATTGTTGTTTAATCCAGGTCCCTCCTTTGGGTCAATCTGGGTTTGTTTGGAGCCTGATTGGAAATCTTTTTGGCTTTCCTCTCCACGACAGCAAAAGGAGACAATTTTTGGATGTCCTCTTATTTAGGATATATAGGATTTACTGCTGTCTGCTGTTTTTACAGGTAGACAGTTTCAAATAAATCATCTCTTGTGAAAAACCTCTTGTTTTTCATATATATTTTGTATACTAACTTTATGCATTATCTCCCCCTTAGATGGACCAGTAAAGGGCGACTTTTTGCCTCTCTCTCTGGTTTCACCAAATGATCAATTTTTAATCACCCCTTTGTTCTTGAGCCTTAGATTTATTACATATTCATCAACTTACAGGTAATTGAAAACTAAGGAATGATGCCTTCACTATGCACACCAAAGAAAATTGATTAAATGTTTTGATGTGTTCTGATTTGATCTATTATTGTTGTCTATGAGTCTAAACTATGTTATTTTTATAGTGACCATATATACAGTGCCTGATATAAAGTCCTCCTGAAGAAGCCATCGTTATGGTGAAACATGTAGAGACCCAATCAGTTGCATCTGTTTATGTATTGTATGGCCAAACTTTAACATCAATATGTTCAATTTTATGTTTTATGTTTATTTTTTCTTAATAAAATTTTGATATTTTTATACATTATTGTTTGACTGTGTTGATAGCACCTTAACATCCCATTCTCTTGGTTAATGAAATATTAAGGCTAACCACAGGCAAAAAGTACAGACCCAATGAGAGTTGTTCTGTACCTTGTGATAACTGTGACCAATCACAACGATCATGAGCGCAAACACTTGCTGTGATGAGCAGATAGCTCTCCTCTTTCCCTCTCACACACACAAAACCATTGTGAAAGGGGGAGATTGGAGAGCTGGCCACCCATCTCAGTCAGCAGTATTTTATAGTGTTCTGCCCCTACATGATCACAGTATCTCAATACACCAGATCATAATGGCCCAGTACACTTGATAACACTGCCCCGTCTAATTACAGTAATCACCTGATTACAGCCAGCAGCAGATAACAGTCAGTGCCAGATTACAGCCAGTGCTTCCAGTATTGCTGGTCATAGCCACTTCCAGTGTTTACCTTTCCCATTGTGGTGTCTGCTTTGTAAAATGGGGTCATTTTGTGGGAGTATCTTTGTGTGGGTGTATCTACTGTCTTGGTCTTTAAAGTGGATGTAAACCCTCACAAATACCCAGTGAAATGAACAGCCTCAGATGATACACAGAGGTGAAACAAATCTCCCTACTAAAATTTGACATGTATATTTGCTGTCTTCAGCTTTATATACTGTTTAGAAAGTGCAAGGCCTGTTAGAATTGTCTCTTCCTGATTCACCTGTGGGTATGGATTCTTGTCATACACTGTGAGACAGCTGATTGGAAGAAAGGCGCACACCCGCCTCCACATAGGCGAGACTTGCATAACTGTGCTGTGAATAGACCAGCTCTCTGCTAATCTATTTATAGCACTCACCCAGACACAAAATCCAGCCTGGTTTTATTTCTGTTGTCGGAGAACTTGTCAGAAGTTATCATGCTGATAACAGAATAACGGAGCAGGAAAAAGCCACGGGACGTAGGACTTTGAAGAGAGATAAGAAAACACTGCAGATATATGTGCCCGACTCAAATATCATGAATTGGGTTTACATCCACTTTT